>PVKC010001040.1:17274-55271 GCA_004027635.1 Crocidura indochinensis
TTTTAATTTCTTTTTTTTTTTTTTTTTTTGGTTTTTGGGTCATACCCGGCAGTGCTCAGGAGTTACTCCTGGCTTCATGCTCAGAAATTGTTCCTGGCAGGCATAGGGGACCATATGGGGCACCGGGATTCAAACCAATGACCTTTTGCATGAAAGGTAAACGCCTTACCTCCATGCTATCTCCCGGGCCCCCTCTATTTTAATTTCTTTGCTTTTTTTTCTATTTTAATAATTTTCATCCCACTTACCTGGAAATAAGTGTATTATCAACTATGTCACGTATGCTCTTTAAATAAAGTAAATTAAGTTAAAATAAACTAAGTTTTTGCTCCATTCAGTGATAAGCATACTAGATCTGCTGTCATGTGATCTAAAAGGGAAGAGAGAGAATACCTGCCACACTAATTTTGAGGTGCTATGGCTCTACTATTGAAATGGATTATGTTCTTTTCAGGAAAAGGAAGTAAATTGCAAGCTCTTCACTAGGTTTAGACTTCTTGTCTTAGATCGAAAAAAATAATTTCAGGACAAGAATTTAAGCATATAGTACTTCTCTTAGTTTTGGGATAGGGAATGGTTCACAATTGATGGTACTCTACTGAAATCTCTAAAATACTATTTAAGGTAATATAAGGATAGATGAAGGGAGGCATTGAGAATTATCTTTGGAATGGGCAGGGGTCTCTGCAAATAAGAGTTCATAACTTTCAATTGTTAGGTTGAAATTAAAGTTCTTTTAATTTTGGTAATCTCATATGGTTCTGTTATTGTCTCTTGGGGATGGTCCAGCTTTCAGATTTTGGCTGAAATAGTATTAAGTTGATTCTTTTGCCTGTACTTAAGTCTAAGTTGAGTTATTTGAAACTCTCTAGCTTAGGGTTCTTTGAGGCAACAGAACATTTTTAGAGGACATCCTGTGTCATCAAGAATTGAATTTGTGTACCATCAGTAGTAAAAACAGTTTGGAAATTATGTAGAAACAATGGCCATTACTGTCTGTATACAGAAGTGTATGTAATCTTTTATGTACTTCAGTGAATATTCATTCTTTTGATTAATAAACTCTTAAGATTTTTTCTATCAAATAATCCAATTTTAATAAGTGATCCAATATGTTAAAAATGCAACATGAGGGCCGAAGAGAGAGCATGGAGGTAAGGTATTTGCCTTGCATGCAGAAGGTTGGTGGTTAGAATCCCAGCATCCCATATGGTCCCCTGAGCCTGCCAGGAGCGATTTCTGAGAATAGAGCCAGTAGTAACCCCTGAGCACTGCTGGGTGTGATCCAAAAATTAAAAAAATATGTATGGCATGAGATATGTGCACAGGGAATTGTTAGATATTATTTGTTTGTTTATTTTTGATCATACCTGGATGTGCTCAGGAATTACTTCTAGCTTGCTTAGGCAGGGGACCCTGATGTGTTGTGGGATCCAACCAAGGTCAGCAGGCTATAGGCATGGTAAACTCTCTACTTGGTGGACTATCTTTTTATTTAAATTAATGTATATTGTTGATTGATTTTAAACCTGCCTAGCAAACTTCAGTCTGTAATCATAAATTATGAATAATTTTTGGAAAATTCCACCAATGTATTAACTGTAAAGCAAAACAAAATCTCCCAATTTCAAATAAAATTGCATACCAATGATAAGAAAAAATTACATCTGTAGTGCAAAAGTGAAAATTGCAAGCTTAGATGTTCTTTTACCCATCTAAACTTGAAGCTCCAGATCCACTCATTCTTTTTTTTTTTTGTTTTGTTTTGTTTTTTGTTTTTTGGTCCACACTCACTGACAGTCAGGGTGTTACTCCTGGCTATGCACTCAGAAATTGCTCCTGGCTTGGGGGACAATATGGGACACCGGGGGATCAAACCTTGGTCTGTGATAGGCTAGAGCAGGCAAGGCAGACAGACACCTTATCACCTTAATGCTTGTGCCACAGTTCTGGTCCCTCCACTGATTCTTGAGGTGGGGGTGGGATGGGGAGGGGGGCTGCACGGGCAGTGTCAAGCCAACATTAAATAGTGATGGCTAGAGAGTTTTATTTGCAGCAAGCTGGAAATTTGGAAGGTGGTGGGTTTCTGACTCAAAGTAAGCATTTTGCTTGCATGATCAAATGAAACTGTTTTTAAAAACAAAAGAACAGGGAACCGCATTTTTACAAAGGGCCTGTAGTAGGTTCATGGGTTCTAAGAGAAAAAAAAATTTCCTCATGATGTAAGCAGTCCCCTAAGGCATACTTCCTTGTATCTGCAAATCTGAAAAAAAAAAAAAAAAACAAACTTTTTTTTAAAGGTCAAGAGCCAGAAAAGATAGTATAGTATAGATAAATAGTATAGAGAGTATAGGAGATAGTATAGTGGTTAGGGCATTTGCCTTGCAGGCAATGACTTCATTTCTACCACTAGAATACCAATTTTTCAATTGGCCCCTAGCATCACCAGGAGTGATCTTGAGTTCAAAGCCAGGAGTACTACCTGAGCATTGCCAAGTCTGCCCCAATTCTCCATTAATAAAAATAATGAGGGGCTGAAGAGATAACATGAAGGCAGGGCATTTGCCTTGCATGCAGAAGGACAGTGGTTCGAATCCAGCATCCCATATGGTCCCCCATGCCTGTCAGGGTTGATTTAACCCTTGAGTAACCCCTGAGATCTACCAGGTGTGACCCAAAAACCAAAATAAAATAAAATAAAATAAAAATAATGATAAAAAGGCCAGGGACAGTCTGTACTCTTGGTGGCTTATCTCTCAGACAGCGTAGAAGAGCTAGCTAAGTTTTGGGTTTTAATTTTAAATTCAGTTCAAGCTCGGGGAACCATATGGTTCTCCAGGATTTGAACCACAGACCTTCTACATGCAAGGCAAATACCTTACAGCTGTGCTATCTCTCTGCCTTGCTCTTTTTTTTTTTAACACTTATACAAAGTAGCTTTAATAACTCAAAGAGCATCTTCACCATAAGAACTTCACTATCTTCAACATAAGGACTTCATTCTTAGACAGCTTTTCCACCTTTGCTGTTTTCTTGTCTTCTTCAGTGTGGACACCTAGAAGCCATCTACATAGGAAATAGGAAATTTCCAGTTCTATAAAGATTTCAGATAAATTGCTTCAATGGCACCAAGTGCCTGCCCCACCATTCTGTCAGCTTGGCACAAAGTCGGGCCGATTTTTGTTCCAACTCCAACCGGACCTCCTGAAACAGCATACTGAAGATCATTATGCTCCAAAAAAAAGTGATACGATTTTGGAAAAAATTGGTTTACACATGAGTTTTCCTGCACTACCTTAAAAAACAATATCAGGCCTGACTTCTATCTCTTGGCCCACCTTTAATACTCCTTTTAGAATACTACCGCTAGCCACACCCCCTTTAAGGTCATAAACTTCACAGCCAGGTTCCTTGACATCAAAGGATCTAATAAAAATAAGTCTGGGCTCTGAAGTAAAGTCGCTTGGAGATACTGGAATTTTCTTCATGATGTACTCACAATTTCAATACTGCATTTTAACTGAGCAGAAATTGGAATAATAGGGACTCCTTCAGCTACTGTACCTTGTACAAATGCAAGAATCAGTTCGTACTGTTCTTAGCTTGGCTTTCTTTTTACCAAATCAATTTTATTATTATTATTATTATTGTTATTATTATTATTTTTTTTTGCAAAAGCAAGAGTTTATTGGAAATACAAGCATGCTGGTGCTGCACCTCTCCCAGGTGGTGAACCGGCCCAATTTACATTCTTATGTGTATACCCAGTTTAGAAAATACTTTAGAAAAACTAAAAAAAAAAAAAAGAAAAAAGAAAAAAAAAGAAAATACTTTAGAATAGGTTAGGTAATTATTGCAGGGGTTGGCTACACATTACAGCACTGCTTATAGAGTGCCAGGTGATTGGTTAGACCTAACAAGAACTTCTATGAATGTTGCAAGCAGTGTGTAAACAGAATGTTAGCCTAGAGGATTAAATATTGGTAGGGGATTAAATATAGGATGTAAACAGGATGTTGGCCTGGGGGTTCTTCTGATATTTCAGGAACTTGCTGTGTCAATTTATTTTGTAGAATCAAAATATGTTTCAGTTTCATGATTTCTTTTTTTGTTGTTTGTTTTTTTGGGCCACATCCAGCGGGGCTCAGGGGTTTACTCCTGACTTTCTGCTCAGAAATGGCTCCTAGCAGGCTCTGAGGACCATATGGGATGGCGGGATTCGAACCACCGACCTTCTGCACGCAAGGCAAACGTCTTACCTCCATGCTATCTCTCCGATCCCCTGGTTTCATGATTTCTATGGTAGCCAACTGTTCAGATGTTTGAGGCTGGGGGCAAGACTCACTGCCAGCTACCAAAAGAAGAACTGCATCCATCAGTGCTGCCCCATTAAGCACAGTTGCCATCAAAATATCATGACCAGTACAGTCAACAAAGGAAACATGTCTGACTAATTTGAAGTTCCCTTTAGTTCCTGAAATGTCTGTTGGAAATTCATCAGATGTACTATTTCCACAGCATCTATATCATTCTGGATGAGGAACAACTTGGGTCATAGAGTTTATAAATCTTAGTGTTAGCATATTCAACTTTGATGGTAATATTTCTTTCAAGTTCATTTTTGAATCTGACAGTGTGAACTCAAGAAATAGCTTTTATAACTGTGAATTTCCCATGGGCTACATGGGAAATTGTACAATATAGGTACAATTGTACCTATATTAATTGTAGCTTGTCTACTGATAACTTCATGTGAAAGTGGTGTCCGCTTAGTAACATCCAACGTGGAGAGATCCTGGCGAGAAAGATGTGGCTGCCCCAAAGTCACCCGCCCTCACTCCCCCCAACACGCCATCTTGCCCAGAGAAGAATTGCTCTTATGTGATATAGAAATTTGTTTTTGTTTTTGGGCCACACCCAGTGACGCACAGGGGTTACTTCTGGCTATGCATTCAAAAATAACTACTGGCTTGGGGGACCATATGGGACACTGGGAATTGAACCCAGGTTCGTCCTGGGTCAGCTGCATGCAAATGCCCTACTACTACGCTTTGCTTTGGCCCTGATATTAGAAGTTTTTCTAATGAAACCATTAACACTTGCCTTCAATTTATAATTAGCTTGCAGTTGACTATGGATTTTACATTATAATCAGTGAGGCATCCTTTGAAAGCTCTCAAAAGAAAATAATCACAAAAAACATCATATTTTAACTGTAATATATCCAAATCCATGTATAAGGAAAGATGAAACATTCATCATGTTTCCAAACCCCTATTTTAAAGGGAGAAAATGAATCTTTCATCATGTAGTTGATGAAAAATAATAATCTTGCCAAAAATCTCATCCAAGTTACTGACTGAAACACTCCACATAGTAAAAAAATTAGCAGGAAATATAATTGAACAAAAGTGTAATAATGGGACTGGGCGGTGGCTCTGGAGGTAAGGTGCCTGCCTTGCCTGCGCTAGCCTAGGACAGACCAAGGTTAAATCCCCCGGTTTCCCATATGGTTCCCTAAGCCAGGAGCGACTTCTGAGTGCATAGCCAGGAGTAACCCCTGAGCGTCACTGGGTGTGGCCCAAAAACCAAAAAAAAAAAAAAAAAAGTAGTCCAAGAAACTACTTGAATAAAACTTTCAGATAAGGGCTGGAGTGATAGCACAGTATGGGGATTTTTGCCTTGCATATGGTCAACCCAGGTTGACCATCTCATTTGGTCCCTGAATACTGCTAGGTAATGACCACTGTGTGCAGAGTCAGAAGTAACCCCTAAGTGCAGAGCCAGAAGTCACACACCATTGGGTGTGACCCAAAAACCAAAAGTTTTTAGATAAAGACCAAATCCATCAGTCTATATGTGGAGTTCAATAATGATAAGAGTACCAGTAAAATCATAGAGAACAATTGTCATATTTATATATGCCCACATCTTTTTGCTGATTAGCATGTTTATGGGCTTGTTCATTCTCTTCCTTGTACAGTTGAAGAGGTATCTTTTTGAAATAGAAATTTCAAGTACATATTTTATAAGTATATCTTATAAAAGGGTGACTTCTGCTTTTCAGAGATTTTCCTTTATTATTTCTTCAAATTTCTAGATCAACATCATTCTATGCAAGGGATACATATTTAGGGATGGTC
This sequence comes from Crocidura indochinensis, assembly GCA_004027635.1. NCBI lineage: Eukaryota > Metazoa > Chordata > Mammalia > Eulipotyphla > Soricidae > Crocidura > Crocidura indochinensis. Next base: position 23,418 of record PVKC010001040.1, read on the forward strand.
CATATTGCTGTCCTACAATCACATAAATATTCCATGTTGAACTCATCATATTTCAAACCATATTTAGGCTAAAAATGGACAATTGAGAATATGAAAAGATTTCAATATAATTTAAACATAATATAGAAGCCAAAAGTCACTTAAAATATGTATTTTTGTAAACTGTTACACATATGGATTATTGTCACTATGAAAATAGCATTAAATAATATATTTCAAATACAGTTAGGAAAAAACATAATTGTAGGAGAAAAGAGGTAATTTCTCCCAATCCTCTAGTTTTTTGAGCTGGCTATACAATTATATTAATAAGAGACAGATTACTAGGGGTAATACAAAGTTGATTAAATGAATACATATAGCATTTACATTTACATAAACATATAGATAAATATATATAATAAATATACACACTGAAATATATATGTGTATATATACATATACATTTACAATGGTGTATATCCTAAAATAAATGGAACAAATCAAAGGTTTGAAATCTAGGGTAAGAAAGGGGATAGAAACTTGGGATGCAAGAGAGGAAGAGAATTAGCTCTTTTTTTACTTTTTTTTTGTTTTTTTTTTGTTTTTTTGGGCCACACCCGTTTGATGCTCAGGGTTTACTTCTGGCTAAACACTCAGAAATTGCTCCTGGCTTGGGGGGACCATATAGGAAGCTGGGGGATTGAACCGCTGCCCTTCCTTAGCTAACGCTTGCAAGGCAGACACCTTATTTCTAGCGCCACCTCGCTGGTCCCAGGAACTATCACTTTACTCAAGACTAATTCCTGGCATTGCATGGCAGACCTTATTGGATGCTGAGGAACAAACCCAGGTGCCCTAGTTCACAGTCAGTGCTCTACCAACTGTTCTGTCACACAAGTTGTAAGAAGTGATCTTCAATTTTGTAATGCATCAAATTTTATTCTTTTTTTGGGGGGTTGAGGGTCACACCCAGTAGCACTAAGGGGTTACTCCAGGCTCTACACTCAGAAATTGCCCCTGGCAGGAACGGGGGACAATATGGGATGCTGGGATTCAAACCACTGTCCTGCATGCAAAGCAAATGCTTTACCTCCATGCTATCTCTCCGGCCCTCAAATTTTATTCTTTTTTGGTTAAAGGAGAGTCAAAAAAATAAATAAATAAACCTTGTCTGGTATTATTTACAAGAATCTGGTTCACTGCCACTCAATGGGATCAGTTATATAAGAGACAGGATAATTGGTCTAAAAGCAACTTTATGAAATACATTGGGAAGTGGCCAGCTCACCTCCCAGAGAACCTTCTTTCTTGCATGGTCACAAGAAACAGTTCATGTAGGAAGATAGGGAAGTTCTTTTAGAAAAAGCAGAGTAGTCCAGTGAGTGCTCAAGTACCCTATGGGGTCAAAGTTTTAGATGAAGGCAATTTTATTAGAATCAGTTTTCAATAACCATCTTGACTTTATTATATTTAGTTTTCAGTAATCAGGATTAGATAGCACCCACAGATATTAACTGAGTTAGAAATTAAAATCGAAATGTGCCTTGAATAATTTTCTTATTAGTCATATATTACTTGTACATATTCCTCTGATAAGTGTTCTAATTGAGCAATTTTTTTTTGATTGGGGACAGTTACTTTTATTTTGCTCTCCCCCAAATGTTAATGACAAGTATAGGTTAAATCCTTAAGTATAAAGAAGGTTTGCTTAGATTTACAGATAAAATGAAATATACCACAGGACAAGAACACAAAGGGAATTTATTTTAGTGACTACTCTTCCCACCAGTCTACTACCTGACCTTTCAAAAAAGGGCTTTCTTATTTTTTGGCCTATTAAAAACTGTATCTTGTGACCTTTCTGTTAGATGGATTCTTTGATGACATCTTCTAAATTTAACCAATAACTCTCCTTTCAGCCTTAACCTGCCACTCGGTCTCTGATTAATTAAACCTCAAGTCAAAGAGGGACCAGAAATTTATTACAATAACCCCAGTTTATTTAAACTTTATATATATAATTTTAATATATAATATTAAAGCAGATCAAGCAGAACATTTTGTTTCCTCTTTTTACTACATGCAGGGCATATGATAAAAGTGTTAGTTTTCTCCCCACACCAGCATAGTTGACAATTGGCCTGAAGAATTCACATGACTGCATTTGGGAGCATAGAGAAGAAGCAAAACTTTTGGCATCTATCTGCATATCAGTGAGCTTGGAAAGCCCCCATGCACCTTCACAATGAGAGAGAGAGAGAGAGAGAGAGAGAGAGAGAGAGAGAGAGAGAGAGAGAGAGGACAGAGAGAGAGGGACAGACAGACAGACAGAGACAGACAGAGACAGAGAGAGAGAACCTGTGTCTGTGTGTATGAGAAAGAGACAGAAATGCCAACTGAAGCTACTCACAAAACCTGTACCAGAGCCATAAAGGAGCCCTGAGGTCTATAGTTTGCCCTGACCTATGGCAGAGCCAAAAGGCAGCTGTGGTGAGGCAGCTGGAATTTGTGGAGCTAAAATAATGTTCAGTTGACTCTGCTCCTTAACCACCTTCCCAATTCTTCTTCTTTGGATGCTCAACTCCCAAACCCAGACCACAAAAGTACTGGTTACTTCACATGTGGCAACGCTGTAGACCCAGGAATTGGTACTAAAGGATTGAAGCATGTTGGATGTAAGAGAAACTCAAGAGTTAGAGAGCAAGATTTATATACTATTTAATGAATGGACATTAAGGAGTTATGGATATGATTCAGTTCTCGGAAATGTGTCTTGAATAATTTTTCCTATTATTCATATTTACTTGTACATATTTCTCTAATAAGTGTTCTGCTAAAATGTTATAAGCTACCAAATATACTCTAGTATAAGCTGATCCGAGTATAAGCTGACCCCCTTAATTTTACCCTAAAAAGTGGTAAGACTTAGTGACTCAAGTATAGGCTGAAGTGGAAAATGTAGCAGCCACTGGTAAATATCAAAAATAAAAATATATACCCAAAACAATTTCAATAATTGAGGAATGATAGGTTAAATATTTTTCAATATTTATTCCTAAAGAAAAACTGCAAACTAGTAACAGTAACTTTAAAACTTTAAAGTGCAGAAAACTGTAGCTTAACAAGTAATCAAGTGAAATCACAGAGGTTAAAATCCTTCAAAACTGGATTCCTCCTCCTCATTATTTGTTTGTCCAAATAGAGCTTCAGCTGTATCTGACGTGAGGATATCAGCATAGACATTGTCATCATCACTAAGTTCGCAGTCAGTCTCATACAAAGCGCAGAATATTGTGGGTTAAATAGTTCAGTGGCATACAGTTCAGTTCAGCCACCTACCTCTTCAGCTCAGCAGGGATTTGTGGACTAAACTGAAGCAACACCCCCTCTAGCAGATGGCAGAAGACAACTGGAAACGAGGTGCATTTGATTTGGTGCGTGTGAATCAAATAACCTGTATCATCCATGTGTAAGCTGAGTTCTGGTTTTTGGCACAAATTTTGTGCCAGAAAAACTTGGCTTATTATTGAGTATATAGGTAGTATGTGGGCATTGTTGCATATTGTTCAGGAAGGAAGAAAAGTATAAGTGTTCATTTCCTATTTGGTTAGTTAAGGTATTTCTTTTCTTTTCTTTTCCTTTTTTTTGGGGGGGGGGTAATACTCAGTGACTCTCAGGGCTCTACTGGCTATGAGTTCAGAAATAACTCTTGTCTTGGGGGACCATATGGGATTCCAGGGAATCGAAGTTCAGTTCCTCCTAGGTCAGACACGTGCAAGACAAATGACCTACCCCTGTGCCACTACTCTGGCCTCTAGCTGAGATATTTCTGACTCATAGCTCCTGCTAATATTCAAGCAGGATTTCTGAGGAAACAAAAAGTCCATTGAACAGTTAGTGACATTCCATAGTTACTTCACTCAAATGTTTTAGACTGGAGACTTCTGCTACCCAGAATTTATTAAAATTCATGCATTGCACTGAAAAATCACTTTTCACTTCCAGACACCACATTGTCCCCTAATATCACCAGAAGTGTTCCCTCTGGCCCCAAAACAAATAAGAGAAATATCTTATGTATCTTAGCTTTTCAGTAGTCACCAAAAATCAGAATAATCTATTTCATCTGCTTTACTTGACTTTCTGAGCCTTAAAATCATTTTATAATAAACATTACTTAATGAATTGGCTGGTATGAATTTTGATGACAAAATTTTCAAGGTGTCATAATAGAAATATGAAATACAGAACATTGGTTTTGAGGATTAGAAATAAAGTGTAGGGGCCGGGCGGTGGCGCTGGAGGTAAGGTGCCTGCGCTAACCTAGGATGGACCGCGGTTCGATCACCCGGTTCCCCATATGGTCCCCCGTGCCTGCCAGGAGCGACTTCTGAGCGAATAGCCAGGAGTAACCCCTGAGCGTCACCGGCTGTGGCCCAAAAACCAAAAACCAAAAAAAAAAAAAAAATAAAGTGTAGCAGAGGGTCTCCAGAGGACTTATTATATGATGAAAGATATTCAAATAATTTCTGGTTGAACTTTATTGTGATATGGAAATTGTTACTACTGATACTCTTAGTAATATAATAATAGTAGTTTTATATAGTAAAAGTGATAGTGACTAAAATATCCATATGCTTTCTTTCATTGGTATTTTAATAAATTAACTGATATATTAAATAATTAATGCCATGTAATATACTATTTTAAGTATAAAATCAGAATGTATATTAGAACTTAATACATCTCAAAAGTTAAGCCATGGTATAATTTAAAGTTTATTATTAGTGAATTCACATTTATAATTAGCAAATATTATTAAAATTTGTAATACTCTAGATTTCCAAAATAATTTATGCCAAATACTGCTACATAGTAAAAAACAGTAAGAGGCTATTAATATGTTACTTTAAGCTCTCGCCATTTATATATATATATTTTTTGTTTGTTTGTTTTTGGGTTCACCTCGCATTGCTCAGGGGTTACTTTTGGCTCTGCGCTCAGATATAGCTCCTGGTTGACTATGAAACCATATGGGTGTAGGGATTTGATTCACTTTCCATCCTGGGTTAGCTGTGCGCAAGGCAAACATCCTTCTGCTGTACTATCTTTATATATATTTTATATATATATATATATATATATATATTGGTTTTTGCGTCACACCCGGCAGTGCTCAGGGGTTACTCCTGGCTCCATGCTCAGAAATTGCTCCTGGCAGGCACGGGGGACCATATGGGGCACCGGGATTCGAACCAATGACCTTTTGCATGAAAGGTAAACGCCTTACCTCCATGCTATCTCTCGGGCCCCTATATATATTATATTTTTAATAATTTTATATATTAAGTAATTAATATATAAATATATAATATATAATAAGAAAATGAAACCTAAAACTCTCAACTAAAATCATATTTTTAAATAACAAGTAAAATGTCAACATTTTTATTTAAAAAGATCATAATGGATTCAGTATATTTAATAAAGTAACATGATATAGATAATTATCCTGACCACTCACAGCATAGTTAAAAAATAATATATTGAAGCCAGAGAGATAGCACAGTGGTAGGACATTTGCCTTGCAATCGGAAGGATGGTAGTTTGAATCCGGCATCCCATATGGTCTCCCGAGCCTGCTAGGGGTGATTTCTGAGCACAAAGCCAGGAGTAATCCCTAGGCACTACCGGGTATGACCCGCCCACCCCAAAATAAAAATCAAGAAAAGTAATATATTTAGGGGGCTGGAGAGATAGCACAGCAGTAGGGCTTTTGCCTTGCACAGAGCAGACCCTGGACGAATGGTGATTTGAATTCCCGGCTTCCCATATGGTCCCCCAAGCCTGCCAGGAGAGATTCCTGAGAGCAGAGCCAGGAGTATCCCATGAGCGCTGCCAGGTGTGACCCCAAAACAAAAACAAACAAACAAAAGTAATATATTTACAGGTAAGATAAAAAATAAACTATAAAAATAATTATATTGTTGGGGGCGGAGCAAGGCAAACACCACACCCAGGACCTAAGGTGGTTGGTTCGAATCCTGATGTCCCATATGGTTATCTGCTCAGAAATCGCTCCGGGCAGGCTTGGGGGATTATATGGAACACCAGGATTCGAACCAATGGCCTTCTGCATGAAAGGCAGATAGCCAGGAGTAACCCCTGAGCGCCGCCGGGCGTGGCCCAAAAACCAAAAAAAAAAAAAAAAAAAAAAAAAAAAAAAAAAAAAAAAAAAAAAAAAAAAAAAAAAAATATATATATATATATATATATATATATATATATATATTGCTTTAAGAGTTAGTAATAAAATGTTATTTTAAAAGGTAAATGTACCAGAAAATTGTAAGTGGAGCAACCATTAAAAATTTTCAAGGAAGTTTCATTGAAAGGAAAAGGAATTGATTTTTTTAAAAAATTATTTTGTGTTGAATAACTGAGTGATAATAAAAGACTCTGAACTCTTCCCACTTTTTAAGTTTCTCTTAATAACAGTGGAGCAAATTTTTTTTTTTTAAATTTCACAATCACTTTATTGACTGCTGAAGTTCTGTCTCTGACGCCTCTTCCAGCCTTCTCTGATACTGTCGCTCTGAGGCTTTTCTCCGGTAGACATCATAGAAGGTCTCCTTGCCCACGCGCACCGCACCCGGATCATGATCCACTCCATCACTCACCCCAGGACGAAGAAGAAGGGGAGGAAGCGGTAGACGCCCTGGCGCTGCTTCCCGGGCACGCGCTGCAAGAGCCGGCGCAGTCGGGGGCTCGGAGCAAATATTTCAAAAGGCAATTTGGCAACATGTATCTTATTTACAGTAAAACTAGTAATGATTCACTGGTCAGAAAACAAATCATCTAGTAAAAAAATTAGTTAATAAGACAAATTTCTCTATCAATAAGCTACAGAACACCTTTTAGTATCACAATTTCTTTCTTCTATTTTAAACTGTTCACATTTCTGCCATCTGTTTTGAGTAGACATATTCTTGATATCTAAACAGCTCATGTACAGCATACTTCACAAGATTTTTCCGAGTCATAAAGAGTAGCTAGGTTTCAAGTAGGTCATTGATATTGTTGGACACTGTGGTTTAGTTAAATATTTCTACCTTAACTTTTCCCAATCACCCACTATTTGGATCCTAGGAGTAATGTGTCTCACCATTCTTTGTTTGGTAATAGTATGGTACCAAGTTTAATCATGGGCCTCAATTGATGAAACCACAGCCATATATTGATCTGAAGAGCAAGAGATCTTAGAGCCTTTCATTCCGACATAGGTTGCATTATTGTGAGTAATGGCATCAGACTGAATCTCTGAGTGATTGCAATAAACAGAGGACCATGAAGGATATATAGCATAAATAAGAAGTAAATCTTTGTTATGTTAAGCCTTTGAGATACTAGGGCCTTTTGCTACAATCTTATAGGATCAACTCAGCATAACACATGACTTTCAAAGTAAGTTTTATCCCTAAGAGTACAGCACTTCATTTTTTAAGGACATAGTAGCATACTGTTTTTGATGGAGTCATATTTTCTGTCAAGGACTCGAATTTCAGGTGAATTTACTGTCCAAAAAAAAATCATCCATATATCTTTATGAAATAGCTTCATCTTCTTGTTTCTTTGCACCAAAAACGTATTTTTTAGTATGAAGGTTCATTTCAGTTATATTTTTAAAACAGCTACTACCATCAATACAAAAATTAGTAAGCTTAGCTATAGAAACAAATAATTTTAAACTTTTTTTTTTTTTTTTTTTTGGTTTTTGGATCACACCCGGCAGTGCTCAGGGGTTACTCCTGGCTCCATGCTCAGAAATTGCTCCTGGCAGGCACAGGGGACCATATGGGGCACCGGGATTCGAACCGATGACCTTTTGCATGAAAGGCAAACACCTTACCTCCATGCTATCTCCCGGGCCCCTATTTTAAACTTTTTTATAATAGACTATTAAATGCAAGCCAGAGAAAAGCTGAGATGGTTCAGAAAATCAGCATTAGAAATGTTATCTATGGGGCCAGAGCAGTGGCACAAGCGATAAGGTGTCTGTCTCCCTTTCCCGCGCTAACCTAGGATAGACTTTGATTCGATTCCCTAGCATCCCATATGGTCCCCTAAGCAAGGAGCGATTTCTGAGTGCATAGCCAGGAGTAACCCCTGAGTGTCACCTGGTGTGGCCCAAACCCTCCCCCCAACAAAAAAAGTTAACTAGCTATTTCTGTTAAATACTCAAAGCTTGAGAATCGAGGCATTACAGAAATTTAGACAAAAATTCTCATTAAAAAAATATGAGAAGCAAGATATATTAGACAGGAAGAAGAGAGGGCTTCCAGGAAGGCGAGAGGAAAATTGGGGACATTGGTGGTGAGAAACGTGCAATGGTGAAGGTTGTTGTACATTGTATGACTGTAATTCAATCATGAACAACTTTATCTGTAAAAAATCCCAACAACTGTATTTTAAACAACACTGCAACCATGGTGTTTAAATTAAAATGTGATTTATTCACATACTATAAAAATGATCCCTGATTCAAAGTGATCATTTATTTAGTTCAACAAAGTGTAAGCTAACTAAGGTGACAATATATATTGTGGCAACATAATTTTTTAATTAACAGGACTTTAAAATGACATACTTATAAAACAGGTCAATAAACAATACATACACCCAAGTTAGTTATTAACTTTTTTCAGTTTTGAAAGCTTTGAGCAGTATTTGTATCTGGTATAACTTTTGCTTTCAGACTACTAATTAAACTGAACTTCTGTGTTTTTCTCTATTCAAATAATTAAAAATGGTCACTGTATAGAGTTAACCTAAAAATACAGTCAGATGTGCCCGAAAGTGACAGATTCAGGCTGTTTCACCTGTGAACTGTCAAGTTCTCAAGACAATTGTATCAATTTCTAACTTTGAAATATATTATAATAAGTGGTTACTGTTCCCGTCTTTCAAAGACATTTTGATGAGTCCAGTATTAGGTCTAGATTCAATTCCCAGCCCCAAACCCAAGAGCCTCCAAGAATAAATAGCTGAGCTCTGTACCAAGAATAAGTCCCAAATCTTAAACTAAAGCCAACCAAAAGAGAAGACTCCATCAGATACCAAATAACTTTGACTACATGTTATGACCAGAAGTAGTCAGACAACCTATTTAAAGTCAGGAAATGAGAACATATAATTCTTTTCTAATGAGGTCATAGAAAGAGTGTTGATGTAAAGAGGATGGAACTATTTTGTCAAAAAAACTTTATTAACCACAGAATCTGATCATTAAACTCATTTATACTAGGATATTAAAGCAAAGAAACATGTAACTAATAAAATAAATGTTCAAAGACATGTTATACATTCTACCTCTATTTGCAATAATATATTAACTTATTAAGAATAGAAGAGGTATGCCATCTGGAGAAAACTCCTCCTAAATCTTACTTAGTTTCAAAATATTAGAAACACTTCTATTATAATCAAGGAAAAAAAGGTATATCTACTATCACAATTTTACATATTATTGAAATTTAGCAAATAAATGAATTAGAGGGCAATATAAATTTTATCAGTGATAAATGGGCACGAAAAACTGCATAAATTATATTTTTTATGTTTATGGAACCTAGTTCATCTGTATACCAGGCATATATTTTACCATTAAGTCACATCTCTGGCTTACTAAACTTGTATATTTCTTTTTATTTGCTGGTCACATCTGGTGGCACACAGGGTTTTACTCCTGTCTGCACCCAAGAATCACTTTGAAGGGTACTCAGGGACCATATAGTGTGCAGAGGGATTGAACATGAGTTGTCAGCATGTAAGGCAAATGCTTTACCCACTGTACTATCTGTCTATAAACTTGCCTATTTTTAAAGTGGAATTTCAAATTAGTGGGAAAAGGAAATAATAATCTCTCATATTCATTTGTTTTTTATGTTTGTTTTGTTTGGTTTTTGTTTGTTTTTATATAAATCTTTACTTAAGCACCATGATTACAAGCATGTTTGTAGTTGAGTTTCAGTCATAAACAGAACACCCTCCTTCACCAGTGCAACATTCCCACCACTAATGCCTCCCTCTTCCCATGTTCCTGCCTGTATTTGCAACAGGCATTCTACTTCTCTTATTCTTTAACATTGTTATGCTAGTTGTTAGTGTAGTTATTTCCCTAACAGTGTTCATCACTCTTTGTGATGAGCTTCAAATCATGAGCCTGTCTTTCCAACCCTTCCAGCCCTTAACTCTATTATCTCTGGGCCTTATTACAGTAATGTCTTTAATCTTTTTATTAAAACCCATAGATGAGTGAGACTATTCTGTGTCTATCTCTCTCCCTCTGACTTATTTCACTCAGCACAATAGATTCCATGTACATCCATGTATAGGAAAATTTTATGACTTCATCTCTCCTGACAGCTGTATAATATTCCATTGTGTGTATGTACCACAGTTTCTTTAGTCATTCATCTGTTGAAGAGCATCTTGGTTGTTGTTGTTATTGTTGTTGGCTATTGTAAATAGTGCTGCAATGAATATAGGGGTGAGGAAAGGATTTTTGTATTGTATTTTTGTGTTCCTAGGGTATAGCCCTAGGCGTTGAATAGGTGAATCAGATGGGAGTTCAATTTCCATGTTGTTTTCCATAAAGGCTGGACTATACAGCATTCCCACCAGCAGTGAATAAGAGTTCCTTTCTCTCCCCATACCTGCCAGCGCTGTATAGTTATTATTTGGGGGCATTAAATTATCTTCCATTTATTTGGGTTTAAATCACAATATTTGGATAGATGAGGATATGAGGAGTGTAGTTTTATAATTGTGACAGCTAAAATGGAATTATTGATTCATCTTTAAGAAAGATACTTCTCAGGGCTGGAGCAATAGCACAGTGGTAGGGCACTTGCCTTGCACCTGGCTGACCCAGAATAGACCCAGATTCGATGCCTGGCATCCCATGTAGTCCCAGAGCCTGCAAGAAGAGATTTCTGAGTGCAGAGCCAGAAATAACCCAAAGCACCGCTGGGTATGACCCAAATACACCCCCCCCAAAAAAAAGAAGCTTCCCTTCATCTTTTGACTTCATAATAATGATCGCTAACTTTGATATTATAAAATATTTTTTTATGGTTTTTGGGTCACACCCAGCAGTGCTCAGGGGTTACTCCTGGCTCCATGCTCAGAAATTGCTTCTGGCAGGCACGGGGGACCATATGGGGCACCGGGATTCGAACTGATGTCCTTTTGCATGAAAGGGTAAAAGATTTTAATGTCACTATTCAATGAAATGCAGATGTAATCAAATGTTTATCTTTGTTTACTTTATTTACATTTTGGGAGCCACTAAAATTTTCTTTATAACCAAAATAAACTAAATAAAGCAGAGACTCCACGATTGTGCAAGATTATACTGTCTAGTAATAGACACAGTCTCAACCAATTTAATTCCAAATGCAGAACTATTTCACTGGAAGCTGATACAGAAGCAGTAATATCCTGAAATTAGAGTCATTATATTCTAGATTGACTAAGTTTCATTATTATGACACACTGGACACATTACTGATAAATGAATTATACTTCAGACTATTAAATCCTATAGTGGTGGGTAAGAACTACTCTAGGAGATATTGATCATGGTAATACTAATGTTTTACTCTGAGAGTTAATGAGACTTAGAAGAAGACTGTTAAGAATCTCTGAAATGAGAGTATTTGATGCACTCAGTCACACACTCCTCAAGCTTATTAAAAAGCTCTTTTTTTTGAATGACTTTTTATCTTTATTGCTTATTAAATTGTAGGAAGACTATGTAAAAGATTATAATACCAATGGTAACATTATTTTATTTCTAGAACCATATCAAACAAGAAAACCTCTTTTCTCAAAATGGCATATTAAATATAATAATACCTGCAGTACGGCATATTTGAAGTGTTTTATTTGGGGGGGGTTGGTTCACACCCGGCAGTGCTCAGGGGTTACTCCTGGCTCAGAAATCGCTCCTGGAAGGCTTGGTTGACCATATGGGATGCTGGGATTCAAACCATCGTCCTTCTGCATGCAAGGCAAATGCCTTTCCTCCATGCTATCTCTCTGACCCCATATTTGAAGTTTTAATTAGTTCTATATTGTGTCTCTAGTTGGCTATATCAGGAAAAATATTCACAATATTTTAATGCAGTTATTCTAGTAAGCATAATACATATTGATACATATAGGTTTCTTTATTATTTTTTTTTGAGTGGGTTTTGATCACAATCTGAGATTTTCAGAGATTTTATTGGTTCTACATTCAGGAATTACACATGGCAGTGCTCCAAGGATAATGTGCAATACTGGAGATCTAATCTAGGTTGGTCACCTTTATAGCAAATACCTACTGGCTGTATTATCACTTTGGCCCATAATAGATAGCCTTCTAATGAAACAAATAACAAACAACAGTTCTTTCCAATCAACTTCCATAGTCTTGTTATTTAAAATACAGAATTTAATAAAGAAAACTAAGTCCTTCCCAATTACACAATAGTTATACCTTATTTTTTATCCTCAAGGTTAGAAAATATCCATGATAGTGTATCAATCTGGTTTATGGCAGGTGATAGGTTAATGTTTCATGAAAAATAGATTGACATGCATTGTGTTTACAAGATACTAAGAATCTGACACCAATAGAACAGAAAGGAAATAAAATTATGGATATGGAAAAAACAGCTTTAGTATGGGAGCAAAACTTCATTTGTTTACAGGGGATATCTGTCAGAGTGATCTGTTAGAGTTGACTACTAGCAATATTAGTCATTTTAGTTCAGCAACCCCAAGATAAAGCTGCATATCTCTAAACAATTTTCTATATTTGAAATGTATTTTCTTTCCTTTATTCCAAAGCAATAATTAAGACTCATATTGTAACCCCTGAGCATTGCGGGGTGTGACCCCCCCAAAAAACAAAACAAAACAAAAGACTCATATTGTATGGTTAGTTATAATTTATTGATAGTAACTTAAGTATTTTTGTGTAAATTTCAAGCTTTATCATTGTCATTTAATTGGAAAAAATTGTTTTGATTATGGGCCTCACCATGGCTGTGCTCAGAGTTTACTTCTGGCTCTGTGCCCAGACATCACTCCTGGTAGTGTTCTGAGGACATATGTGGTACGTTGGATTGAATCTCGTTTGACCACGTGCAAGACAAGTTCCCTAACCATTGTATTATCTCTCTGGCCCTGGTTCAAATTTTTCATCAAAGATGCTATGTTGACAAAACTTTGTTCAACCTCTGAGCAAGCAGCTGCTTCCAGTCTACAAAACAGACCAAATGATTTAGTCTTACTCACTGCCTTACAAAGATATTTAATTTCTCAAGTACTCCCATCAATCTGTACTTACATGTATTTTATTTAATTGTAATATAGACTTAAATTTAACTCATATTTATTTTGTTTTGATGTGTTGTTATGGTTTAAAATATAGGGCATATCCCCTACTGGACAAACTTTCTGATGAGGAAAATGACTGCAGGTGTGGAATGCATCCTGACTTTTAATTTAGATTTCAAATGAAGGTTGTGTTCTTAACAAACTTTACATTTACAGATAAATTCCAAATATGCCGCAGAGAGTTCCCATGTAATCTTCAGCAAATCTCCCTTAATGTTCACAAGCATAACCATATTATTTATTAAATACTTTGGATTTTTTATCTTGGATTTTACTGTTTTTTTTCATGAATGTCTTTTTATAGTTTCAGGATTATATTGAGAAAATATCTATTGCATTAGGTTTCATTTGCTTTCCTTTATTCACTGTTTCATGTGGAGTTTGAGGTAGAGAGGCAGTCTGTAGGAGAAACTATCTAAAATATATGGTGAAGTAAGAGAAGTCAAGACAGAACCTGGGAGAAAATTTTTATCTTTCTGTTAGCTAATTATTTTAAGTTTTGATTATGATGCTCTGTTGAACACTTGAATTAGTTATCATCTGTCCAACAATCTTGAAAGTTAGGTATTCCAGTCCACACAGGTCATAGAACCATGACTATAATTGTAAAGATTTAAGTCCAAGTGTGTTTGTCTTTTTCCACTTGCTACAGTCAAGCTCTGAAACAGGCATTTTTAAAACTTTGCTGCAATATTAAAAGTCCAAGTTAAATGCGTCACTGCTTTATTATTCTAAAAATTAGAGAAGTTAACATTTTAATTAGATAATTGATCAACTAAATTAGAGGAATTTTATATGATTTTGCAATCCTCAACTCAAATAGAGGAAAGAATGCTGACAGTTTTATTTGCCTTTTGATGGTATCCAATGTCAGTTAGTATTTGACTTTACTACTTCCTAAGCTATGTGCCACATTCATCTTCAATAGCCATTTTGGTGGTGCCAGTTATATATACAAAAAGTTAAACTATTGATCCTCCTCAATATAAAAAACAGAATTGGAGACATGTTACAGGATTGTGAATTTTTATTTCAGTGTGAAGTCATCAAAAACTGCTAGCCTTAGTTGATTCTCTGTATTCCAAGGATCAGCTGCTGCACCAGATCTCAACAGAGCAGTGATAACTGAGAATAGAGTTTCAGATGTCAGCAGAGCTAAGCAGAAAGCATTTCTTTGTTTGTGGTTAACCACATATTGTATTTTGCTGTTCTGTATCTATTTTTGAATCCAATAAAGTTTTTATTCTTAGTGAATAAAAAAAATAGGGCATATCTATACATGTCATGAAGCAAGTTGCCTCCTAGGCAAACATTTTTAGAACAATATATTCAAACTCATGAAATAGCACTCCAGTATAGGAGCAGGTGAGAAGTCTATAGGAAAAGGAGGTAATTCAAAGAAACATTGACACTTGGGGCCGGAGTGGTAGCTCAAGCAGGAGGGCATTTGCCTTGCATAGTCTAACCTAGGACAGACCGTATTCTATCTCCCAGAATCCCATATGGTCCCCAAGCCAGGAATGATTTCTGAGTGCATAGCCAGGAGTAATCCCTGAGGGTCACTGGGTGTGGCCCCAAAACTAAAAAAAATAAATAAATAAAAGAACAACACCCCCACCCAAAAAAAAACATTGACTTCAAAATACCCAAAAGACTTTTAAAATTATCTTGGCTTTGCATTGTTTTAATAGCAAAGCTTTAAGACAAAGCCTTTTTATTTTTCCAATCCAATACACAGTATGGCACCTAGAGCAGGTCATTTCACACCTCAGTTAACTCTCACAATTTGTCATTCCCAAATAATATGTCTCTGACATGCTATACAATACTTTTAAAGTAGAAAAGCTAAAAGTCCATGGATAGATTATGGAGGGAATTGGAAACCAGGTAAGCCACAACCACAGATCATTTACTGCATATTATAGATAATAGTCAAGGTTTTTGAGGCCAGGACCCCAAAACAGAAGAATGAAAGTGGATGGTAGAAGGATAAAGCTAAAAATGTGATGGTCAAATGATTTTTTCAGGAAATAGTGTAAAATATAACCATGTATTAGATTTTGAATTATATACTCTATGTATTTTCAAAGTACTGGTAATAGCTATTAATAATAAAGTCTATGATTAGTAATTAACATTTATTTCTAAATTACATATTAGAAGCCCAGTCAAAGATATTCTGCTCTGGGCAGGAGAAATGGTACAAAGATTAAGCAAAACTTGAAAGCTGTTATCATCATCAGAGTTTTTAGTAAGGGCAGAATGAACAAATAAACAATTCTAAAATGCTAAATATAACAAGGGACCATCTTTTGCATGATTCATCCAAATTTTTCTCATTTTTCTTTCATTCTCTTTTCTCTGTCATTTCTACTGTTTCTATTTTATTTATGTTGTTTCTATCAACAGTGAAATTTTTGCTTTCATTTGGAATGCAATGATATCCTGTTCCTTTAACTTTTAAGAGAAAAGGATACTACTTTTCATTTGACATTATTGTTGATTGATGCTTTTCTGAAGCTCATGTTGTAAAGTGCACAAAATTTGACCTCGAAAAGAAATTATTCCAAGTGATGCTTTTTACTTGTCACTTGTTACTTTAAGCATATGTAAGAGTTAATTTATTTGGTATTGATAAATTAGAGAGTGGATAAGATTATGCCAGACTCAACTAATTCCTTTATTCAGTTATTAAACTTGTTGATGTCATGTTTTTCTTTCACAAATTCAATTTATAATTGTTTCCCTTTGTTCAAAGATTCTAAGTAAATATATATCGCACATATTTAATGATTTTTGTTTATATTTTTAAGCTCTTCAGTTGACATCCTAGACTTCATCTTTATGATTTACTCTTCCTCTTAATAATTAAGAATTTCTAGTAAGAAAACAAATACTGTTTTGTGGCGTATTTCTCTTATTCATATAAGGATTGCTGTGTTTTATTGATTTTGTGAAGCATATCTTCAGGCAATTATATTACAAATTAAATTTGGGAAATTTTCTTAAGCATTACAGTACAGCAAAGGAGATTAATTAGTGACATCTCAATTGATTGATGAGATTAATGAAAAAATAACCATTAGATTTTTATTGGTGTTATATCAAGAAATGTACATTCAAGAGAACAATAGCAGTGACTGAATTTTAATTTTTACAAATAGTTTTTTGGTTGTATGCTGAGTCACTTTCACTTAGAAAAAATATGATACTTAGATGCACACAGATAATAATATATATATATTTTGTTTTTATTTCTTTTCAACTACACCTAATGACGCTCAGAGGTTACTCCTGGCTGTCCACTCAGAAATCGCTCCTGGCTTGGGGGAGCATATGGGATGCCAGGAATTGAACCATGGTCTGTCTTAGACTAGTGCAGGCAAGGCAGAGATGCCTTACTGCTAGCACCACTGCTCTGATCCCAGATATTAATATTTTAAAAGCATACTATATAAATGCACAGATATGCAACATACCCATCATAATAGTTACTGAGATTAATACATAAATTACTTTATTTAAAGAGAAAGCATTACATAGCTGCTCACAATACATTTGTTCTTGCCCCTTATGTTCCAAGACCAATCCAACCACCAAAATAAAATTCCTTCCACCATTTTCCACCCACTCCCAAACATACCCTCCTTGGCAGGCACACAATATCTTTTATATTGCTTGTTTGCTGGTAAATGATAGCAAAATCATTTTTTAAAAAGTCCAGAAAAACGAAAGTTTGTGAAAATTTTTATATTTTGAAATGAGGTCATGAAGTAATTATCAGAAGATTTATTAAGCTATTTATTGCTAGTTGATGTTTGTGTTATTTGTTTTGTTTCTGAACATTAGTTGGCTTTGAATCCATGATAATGTATATATGTATATATACATTATATATATATATATGAATATATATATATATTTGGTTTTTGGGCCACACCCAGCGGTGCTCAGGTGTTACTCCTGACTGTCTGCTCAGAAATAGGTTCTGGCAGGTAAGGGGGACCATTAATGGACACCGGGATTTGAACCAACCACCTTTGGTTCTGGAACGGCTTCTTGCAAGGCAAAGGCCACTGTGCTATCTCTCCGGGCCCCATAATAATATATTAATTGGGGTGCTCCTACTGTGGTTATAATACTAAAAATTTGGAGTTGTTATATGGCCCCACATGGCCTGTGTTGTCCAATTATTCCAAGCTCTGATATTGCAGCTTTTATGGGCATGGTGTCAGTAGCTAGGCCTTCTGAAAATAATAGGTATGGGGAGGGTTGTACACACTTACTTCCAAAAAAACCTGGTGATGTCAACCCAAATACTGGAATACTGGTTTTTGGTCAGCTTGGCATCTTGCACAGAGCACCTGTCAAATGGTGAAGCTAGGCCATAGGTAAAGTAATGATTGTGGTTAGTGGTTGCAGCTGATTGGAGTGGCTTAGGTAGAGTGGGGGCTTGGTCTGACTCTCCTGAGATTGCTGTTTTCAACTGTGAAGCTAGTGTACCATGATATTTAAAGTCTTGTTTTACATCTCTTTTGAAAATGGAGATGTTTAGAAGGATTTGTTGTTGTTTAGAAGTATTTGCTAGTTGTTGTCTAGAAAACTTAAAGGAAAAAGAATCCTCCCAAGAGAATTTATACATGCATGGATACTTTCTTTGCTAGTTTGTATCAAGCCCAATTTTTTTATTATTTTATGTTCTAATGAGCACTCCTGTACTACATAACTTAGCATATTTTTAAGTCAGTCTATAAAAATTATAAATAGTTTAGTCATCTTAGAAATACTCCATTGAAACATCTTACAATAATTGTTTGGTTGACATTTTTCTTCAACTAGTCTTTTTTTTATTTTTCTTTATGATTTTTGATCACACTAGGTGATACTAAGGGGTTATTCCTGGCTCTGCATTCAGAAATTACTCCTGGCAAACTTGAAGGCTCATATGCGATGTGGGAATCAAACCTGGATTGTCTGTGTACAAGGAAAATGCCCTACTTGCTGTGTTATTGCTCAGACACCCTTCAACAATTTTCCAAACTTATATATACATAAGTTAAGTAATTTTTCTTTATAAAATTATTTATATTCAATTCATATTTATATATTATACATAAATTATATAATATATATTAAATTTACATTATATTGAGAATTATTTTACATTATTAACCAAATAAAATTAAAAATAAAATCTTTGGGGCCCGGGAGATAGCATGGAGGTAAGGAGTTTGCCTTTCATGCAAAAGGTCATCGGTTCGAATCCCAGTGCCCCATATGGTCCCCCGTGCCTGCCAGGAGCAATTTCTGAGCATGGAGCCAGGAGTAACCCCTGAGCACTGCCAGGTGTAACCCAAAAACCAAAAAAAAACAAACAAACAAACAAAAAAAACTTTATTATGACTCTTTTCACATTGTTTAAAATGTTCTCAATTTTATGATCTCAATTTTATGATTTTTTGATCTCTCTGAAGCACATTGCAAAGGTACTGGTTCATGTCATATTCTAGTATTTTCACACTTTTGCTCATATATTTTGTTTCCTTATTCTGAGATGTAGATTTTAATTTTATTTTTTTCAAAAAAATCTAAATATTTTAAGGTAGGAAAACAATAAGTATAACCATTTTATTAATAGGCAAAGTTCTCTCAAAACATATTGCAAATATTTGAATAATGATTAATTTAATACTGGAGCTGGACAAACATTGAACAGAAACTGCATTATCTCTTTTGGGGAGATCAGGACTTCTAAATCCAACTCAGTTTTACACACTGTCTACAGTTTATATTTAATATGTAGAACATTACACATGGTACATAAATATCCTTTCATATCAGAAAAACTTCTAATCACTTACATAGTGTCTTATATAGTCATTTAAAGTTGAACAGAGCTCAGATGTATCCAAAATAATATGCAGATAACTAAGCATCTTAATGCCACAAATATGTTTTCTTTATCCCTTGTCTGAACTTTCTGCAAGAATACAAGGAATATATATAAACTTTATTTTCTCCTAGAAACAGAGAATGTGGATTTAGTTATGAGAAAAAATAACTCTAATGTTAATCTATATAGTTATTTACCCAAACTGCCTCTTTGTATAATACATAGATTCTCCTCTTCCAAAAATTTTGACTCTGACATGTATGATATTACATTGCCTCTTTACTATTTGAGTAACATGTAAAGATATAGTGCCTAGTTTACTGATCTCTTATATATATCATATTAGCTAATATGATTACTATATATATTATTATTATATATTATATATATTACATAATATATTAGCTAAGTGATGGGAAAGCCAAACCCTGCCAGTCCAGCACCCCTACTTTTTCTTGTTTTGTTTTGATTTGTTAGTTTTTTACTTTATTTCCCTTCTCTTTTTTCTTCGACTTTTCTCTTCCTTTTTCACTCTTGTGGTTATTATTTGATGATTTATTTTTATTTTTTTTTGCTGGGTGCATTTTTTCCCTTTGTTCTTCCATTTCTTTTCCTCTCTTCCTTTTTTTGGTAGTTGTTACCAAATTTTTTTTCTCCCCTTTTTCTTATTCTTTTTATCTCCAATGACAGTGGAATGGATGCTCAATCCACAACAAGCAGTAAAGTTGCACTAGCATTCTGGAGGGTAACGGAGGGAGATATGGGATTCATGCTGGGAACAGGGGTGGAGGGAGGACAGCACTTGTGGTGGGAATGCCCCTCATTCATTGTCACTATGTACCATAAATGATGCAGTGAAAGATTTGTAATGCACTTTGGTCACAATAAAAATTAAAAAAAATTACATATATATATATATATATATATATATATATATCACAATAGAGCAGTGACCAACTTGCGTTTTATCCTTGACACCACCTAGAGTACCATGAACACATCAAGGAATGATCCCTGAGTATAGAACTAGGAGTAATTCCTGAGCACCTGCAAGAACTGGTTCCAAAACCAAAGTAATTATTATTAGGCTCATTATGAGGAATTTATTATATATTATCATATATAAAATAATGTTACAATTTATATATAATAGCATTATGCTATAATGCCAATGATTATATAATTACTTGTTAATATAGATAAAATTTTTTTTCAAAATATTTACACTTGGAGAGGGAGAAAATCTATTTTATTTATGTATAAATATTACTGCAATGGGGGCCGGAGAGAGACCAAAGCGGTAGGACATTTTCCTTGTATGCAGAAGGACGGTGGTTTGATTCCCAGCATCCCATATGATCCCTTGAGCCTGCCAGGAGCGATTTCTGAGTGTAGAGCAAGGAGTAGTCCCTGAGTGTTGCCAGGTGTGACCCTCCCTCCCAAAAAAAAACATTATTGCAATGATCAAAATAGTTCAAGAATTTGTCACTAAATATCTATCTTCTGAATTTCAAGATGAATATTAACTGTCACCCTCTTACCAAGTAGATTTGAGCTTTAAGGCTCAAGAGATAAACTTAGTAACAGACACAATAATTATAATTAAAATGGAGAAAAAAATCAAATGCGTATATTTAGTGCCTGTTTACATTATTTGAAAAACTGATGCTAGGGGCTGGGCGGTGGCACTGGAGGTAAGGTGCCTGCCTTGCCTGCGCTAGCGTAGGACTGACCGAGGTTCGATCCCCCAGTTTCCCATATGGTCCCCCAAGCCAGGAGCGACTTTTGAGCTCATAGCCAGGAGTAACCCCGGAGCGTCTCTGGGTGTGGCCCCAAAACCATAAAAAAAATAAAAGAAAACTGATGCTAATAATTGCCAATTAAGAAAGAATATTACGTATACATGGCACTGTGACTCCACTAAAACCTGGTGAATCTCTGTCATTATAACTTCCCTCAGTTAAACCCAGGATCACTTACATTCTCTTCTCCTTTCATATTATTTGCATTCATCACATCACATAGAAACATATCTCCATGGAAACCAAAAGTATTTTCCGTAGAAGACAAAAAAGTGAATGATTCTGACCTAATCCTTTCATTCTTCCTCAGACACTCTTTTAAACAAGTGAAAAAGCTTCAGCAACTCTCTGTACTCTGCAACTAAGAATGGGGCAGCTTAATCCTTGCAATAAAGCTGAACTAACAGAAGCTAAAACTAATTTTATTAACTTCCTAGAGAATTTATGGTGTGCGGTATTAAAAGAAGCCACATAGTAAACTAAATTCCAGGGGGAATGTAATATATCTTACACTATATGAAAGATCAGAAAATCCCTGAGGAGTGTATGAAACAATTGGTTTCTTTAAGTGCCCATCAGCAAAACATTTTAACACATCTGTATTTGTCCCAGATCCATTCTTTTTATTTTTTTTTTACATTTTTATTTGGTCAAAGTGAATTACCAATTTTTCACAGTAATATTTAAGGCAGTTAGTGACAATGAATGAGGGGCATTCCCACCACCAATGTTGCCCTCCCTCCACCCCTGTTCTCAGCATGCATCCCACATCTCCCTCCTCTACCCCCCTGTAATGCTAGTGCAACTGTTCCCCATTTGTACAGCTTGTGGTAGATTGGGTATCGATTCCATTGTCCTTAACTTTGGATTTGGTACTCAAGTCTAATCATTTTTTTTTCTGGTTTTTGGGTCACACCCGGCAGTGCTCAGGGGTTACTCCTGGCTCCATGCTCAGATCCTGGCAGGCACGGGGGACCATATGGGGCACTGGGATTCGAACCGATGACCTTTTGCATGAAAGGCAAACACCTTACCTCCATGCTATCTCCTGGGCCCCAAAATATTATTTTTGTTTGTTTCTTTTTGTTTTTGGGCCACACCCAGTGACACTCAGGGGTTACTCCTGGCTATTCGCTCAGAAGTCGCTCCTGGCAGGTACAGGGGGCCATATGGGGAGCCGGGGGATCCAACTGCGATTCGTCCTAGGTTAGCACAGGCACCTTACCTCCCAGCGCCACCGCCCGGCCCCTCATTTTTTATTTACACCAAATGAACATAAGACTGTCTGATCTTGGTACCATCCAGTTCCCCCTCAAATTATGAGGCTGGTCAAGGTGATTCCAGTAATGTGGGTCTATTAGAAATATAAGAAAAGATATGAAAGGAGAAGAGAAAAAAAAGGCAAATAAAAAAAGAAAAACTAGGAGGAGTCTGTCTAGGTGTTATAAATATCCATTTATATCCATGGTTCCAGAAGTTCTGCTCAGTCACAGTTGTCAAAGTCAGGCATCTGAAATTAGAGATCTTGGTTTTTGTACTAATCCTAGACTGAGGCCTAGGCTAGGAACTTCCTCAATGGTCCCTGGATAGGTTCTGTCTAGTCCATGTTGGTCAAAATCAGTCTTCTGTAGATAGCGATTTTGGTTTTTGCATAGGGCAAATGATTACATGCATCATAGCATTATGTGATGAGATAGGGCAGCCCTCTCCTAGCTCAAGTTGTTGCCTTTTCCTCATGTCAGGATGTCATGTTGAAACTGGTGCAAGTTGGTACCAGGAAGGCATTAGGAGTTTCCCTGGGAGGAGTTTGGTTCCTGGTGCTGTTGCTGGGACCTGTTTCGGTTCCACGTCTGAGATCTGAAGTTGAGTTGAACGGTTGCTATCCAATCACATAGAGTCTAAGTCCACTCTTGATTTAAAATTATTTATTTAAGATTTATATGTAATATTGTCTAAAATTCTAATGATTATGGATGGTTTCTGATTACTTTTTGAAGAGACTTTATGTAATAGGTGACCTAAATGAAGTTTTACACAGTACTACTTTTTTTTTTTTTTTTTTTGGTTTTTGGGTCATACCCTGCAGTGCTCAGGGGTTACTCCTGGCTCCATGCTCAGAAATTGCTCCTGGCAGGCACGGGGGACCATATGGGGCACCGGGATTCGAACCGATGTGACCTTTTGCATGAAAGGCAAACGCCTTACCTCCATGCTATCTCCCGGGCCCTGCAGTACTACTTTTATACAAAAGCTTATATAAGACTTATTACTATAACATGAAATATTTCATCCCCTCTGTCCATTTTCTAGTGTGTCCCCACCAAACATACACCTACCATATCTTATTTCCTCACCCCTAACTTCAAGTTTCCTAATAAAAACCAGTTATCGGATTGTGTTGCCTTTGATATGGCACCTAAATTCTTATTTGCAGGTGAATTGTCAAAAAATTTGCATTTAATACCTCTTTATCACCAGAAAATTTATCATTTGAAAATTGTATTTTTATATATTAAACTTTCAACAAATTATACTTGCTGTAACATTTCTAAAAGTTTTCATAAAAACATATCTCTCATTTATTTAAAAATAAGGTATAATTACATATTACTTTGTATTGCAGGAAAATATGGTGAATCATATATTACAAGAGCCATTGTTTCATGTCACCAAGTAGAATTAAAGTCTGGGGAAATTTGAGATAGGTTTTAAAATTAGTTTCTTGTTTATTCTTATGTACTACCTTAGACTTAAAAATACATTTAAAAGCATGAAAAGATAAACACTTCTTAATATCAAGGTATGATCTATCTTTTCATCTTTTGAGAAATATGAAACTGCAAACCACTGGCATTTCTTGGTTTGTGTATGTGTTTGTTAGTCTTGCTTAATTTATTTTGGAAAGTTTTTGGCTCACATTAGTGATGCTCAGGGTTACTCCAGACTCTGCTTGGTGCAGTGGGAAAGATGGAACCCAGGTCAACTAGATGAAAGGCAACTGCCTTAGCCTCTTTCCACTTAACTGGAACTTTATGTTCAAAGGTTGGAATAAATATCATTAGGGGTTATGTGCCCAAAGTCTTACCACTTCTTCATGCAGAACACATAAAATATTGCCCATGTGAGAGCTAATTCATTATAATTACTTCAGGTTGTCCACTGAATCTTACACAGTAAAGAAGTACATGTAAAATACTTTGCAAAGATTTCTCCTCTGAAGTGAAAATACATGTTTTAACTAGGTTAAATATTTTAGATATTTCAGTCTTCTCTAAAGAGGGAATTGGCTAAGCAGGTTTTTATTTCCAAAAAAAGACTCATGATTATTATAAATTTAAATATCAATTTATTTGCAATTTAAATAACAAAATTTTACACAATGTAAATAATTTTAAGGGGCCAGAGCAATAGCACAGTGGTAGGACATTTACTTTGCATGTGATCAACCCCAAATGGACCCAGAATTAATTACTAATATCGCATATGGTCCCCTGTGCCTGCCAGGAGTTATTTCTGAGTGATTTCTCAACATTCCATACAAATGGTCTTCTGAGCATTACCAAGAATGATCCCTGAATGCAGAGTCAGGAGTAACCCCTGAGTGCCTCCCAGTGTGACCTAAAATCCAAAAAAAAAAAAAAAAAAAGAATCATATTAGATATAGAATGTATGGCTTGAATATAAAAGGCAGCATTAATGTCAGCAATTTCACACAAATAAAAATCAATGTATTCTGGGATTATAGAAGAATCTAGAAGTAATTTATGGGCTATGCAATTTATGGACCACAGTCAGCAATGCTCAGGGCTTACTCCTGGCTCTGCATTCAGGAATCATTCTTGGTAATGCTCAAAAGACCATTTGTATGGAATGTTGAGGTCAAATTCAGGTCATCTGTATGCAAGGTAAGTATTCTATCTACTATTCTATCTCTTCAACTCCACATTCAGCTTCAATTCTTATTTATTGTTTTATTATTTGGGCCACAGTGATTTACAAACTTTTATTAGTAGAATTTAAAACATGAACTATTTCAGCACTACATCCTTCACCCCTACGTCTGCTTCAATTCATCTTTGTCCCAGTATCATTCCCAGCCCATAAAGATAAATTTTTTTAAAGATAAATTCTTAGTTATGTTGTTTGTACAATTACATTTGTGATTCTCTTGTTTGTAATTCTCTATTTATTTATTTATTTGTATAATTTTGTTTTGTTTTGCTTTTGGGCCACACCGGCAGTGCTCAGCGGTTACTAGTGGCTCCCTGCTCAGAAAGTGCTTTTGGCTGGCACCAAGGATCACATAGGATGTCGGCATTCGAACCACCATTGGTCCTGGGTCAGCGACTTGCAAGGCAAACACCCTACTTCTGTGCTATCTCTCCTGCCTCTTATTTTTATAAATTTTATTGAGACCAATTAATTACAAGTCTTTCACAGTTGAATTTCAGGTACACAGGGACAGTGAATTAGGGCCATTCCCACCAACAGGGTTGACCTCCCTCTATCATAGTTCCCAGCATACATCCCACACCTCCACTTATTGCCCCTAGACTGGTAGTGTAACAGGTCCTTTTTGTGTATAGTTTGTTGTAATTTGGGTCTCTTGATTCTACTTTTATTTTTGTTTGTTTTTGGGTCACACCCGGCAGTGCTCAGGGGTTACTCCCGGCTCCATGCTCAGAAATCGCTCCTGGCTGGCTCAGGGTTCGAATCGCCATCCTGCATGCAAGGCAAACGCCTTACCTCCATGCTATCTCCCGGGCCCCGATTCTACTATTTTTGACTTCGGTTTTGATACTTAGGTCTGATCAATTTTTATTTCCAATCAATAGTCCCTGGGTCCCATCCACTTTTTTTTCTTAGTTTCTAGGAAAATATGGAAATATGAGACAGAACAAAATGATTTATGTTCTATATTTCTGTAAAATAAAAGTGGGTGGAGCCCCTGTCTAGAAGCTAAATAAATTAATTAAATTAAAAGAAGAAAAAAGAAAAAGAATAATAAAGAAAAATAAATTAAAAAGAAATAAAAATGGCTGCAGATGTAGAAAGGTTTTTTTCTGCATATGTGCAGTAAATATTGGGGAAATTAGAAAGGAAATTATCTTGGCCTAAGAGATACAGGGTATCTCTACCCTTGAAGCACACTGTAATTCTCTTATTTTGCTTCTTCAGATCCCACATATGAGAGATCAATTCTGTCACTTTACATATTAGTACTCCCCAATTCCATGAACATGGTAGTGATAACTTTCATTGTTCCTACAATAGAACAACATTCTTGTGTATATGAACCACAATTTCTTTATCCTGTCATTTGGTCTTGAGCAATGGGGTTGTTTCTAGAATTTGACTATTGTGAGTAGTGTTACAATGAACATAGAAATTCAAATGTCTTTTTCAAATTCAGTTTTTCAATTCTTAGATTAGATGCCCAGGAGTGGAATTGCTGGGTTGTCCGATATATATTTCAAGTCATAACTAAATATATGTCTTACTGAAGCTATATATTTCAAATTAATAAAATAAATGACTTTGAGTTATTATTACTGAGTAGTTTGTTATTAATTTCAATATTCATAAGCACTTATTTTTCTTCCCTTCTTTTTCTTTCTCTCTTTTTCTTTTTATTCATGTTCAAGTATAAATCTCAGAGAATTAAATATGTATATTTAAATACATAAATCCTGCATCAAGAAACAGCTCACATTCACCATTCTGAGATATTTGGGCATAGTAAGCAGTGAAATCCCTGCCATACATGCCTTTACTAGAATATAAAAAAGGTGTCTTCTTTGTGGAATGGTCATTTGGGATCATGCAATGATATAGGTGCATGTTTTATTAGAATATTGAATCTCCAGTCATGCATAGAGTATTTGGTATGAAAATGAGAGGGAAGTTTACAGAGGAGTCACTCCTGGGCCTACCTTGATACAATCTGGTTTAGTCTCCTGTGCAGTCAAAGTCTTTAATACCTTGCCTAACAGTGCAAAGGCTAAGTCATTTGCTTTGCACAACTAAACAAGTTTCTATCCCTGGCATTGAATATGATCTCACAAGCCCCATCAGAATTGATTCCTGAGCACAGTACCAGAAAAAGCCCTCACATCACAGGGTGTGACCACCAAAAATTAAATAGAAAAAGATTCTTTCATTATCTTGACAATGCAGTTAATGTTTTATTCTATTAATTGTGCATTTGAACTCTTCAGCATTCAATTTCTAAAATCTTTTGACAATAATTTGCAAGTGCTATCACATGTGATATATAATTGAATCTTTAAATGAGTAACAGATAATAGAAAGGAGGGAAATTATGAAAAAGAGGGAAGGTTTCAAGAGTGAAGGCTTAGGGGCCCGGGAGATAGCATGGAGGTAAGGCGTTTGCCTTTCATGCAAAAGGTCATCGGTTCGAATCCCGGTGCCCCATATGGTCCCCCGTGCCTGCCAGGAGCAATTTCTGAGCATGGAGCCAGGAGTAACCCCTGAGCACTGCCGGGTGTGACCCAAAAACCAAAACCAAAAAAAAACAAAACAAAACAAAAAAACAAGAGTGAAGGTTTAAATCTCTGTTCTGTTCCAAATAAGATAATTTTTATATGAGAGAAATATTATTGTTTAGCTAACTTTTCATGGTAGAATTCTGTGTATTAAAGAGAATAAAATCTGCTTGAAGCTCTAAAGAGTTAGTGGAACAAATGGAATAAAAGTTTCATAATTTGGACCCGGAGAAATAGCACAGCGGCGTTTGCCTTGCAAGCAGCCGATCCAGGACCCAAGGTGGTTGGTTCGAATCCCGGTGTCCCATATGGTCACCCGTGCCTGCCAGGAGCTATTTCTGAGCAGACAGCCAGGAGTAACCCCTGAGCACCACCGGGTGTGGCCCAAAAACAAAAACAAAAAAAAAAGTTTCATAATTTGAGTATGAATCAGGAAACACCTTGAAACTTTCCTGCTCTTTGCAAATATTTATACTGTTATTGTGAACTATACTTCCCCTTTCAGTTGTGAAAAAGTAAAAGACAAAGCCATGTACCCCAGCAGGTTTAAGTCAAAGCTAGGATCATTGTAACACCCCCCCAATTGAATTTGTGACTTTATTGTATTATAAATTACAGTGGCTATAAAATGGAAGGGCTATTTTAAAGGTCTTATGAACTTTTAATCCTATATTGTTTAGCACAGGTTTTATCTTTTCAAACCTCCATTTCTACATGATTGAAATGAGAATGCTAATCGCATTCCCAACTCCCAGGGATGTTCATGAAGGTTTATGACTTTCAGTGAAAGATAAAGTCAGTATACTTCAAACAATGATTGGGAAAGTTTTACCACAATAAAGTAACAAATTCAAATGCAAATCATAATCACTTTGTGAAGAAAATTAAAAAGATAAAATTATAGCCTTTGAAATTGCAGGTTCTGAGTTGGGAAATGGCTTAAAGTGGGGAAGTTCATTTCTTAAAGTGAAGGTCCTGAGTTTAGCTCCAGCACCCATGACTTACTGCTGTGATACAGGGCTATCTTAGAAAAGAGCCAAAGGAAAACATAAAAGAAAAGACCCAAAGAAACAAACAAAATCATTTATAATGATAAAATATTTATTTATAATGGAATAAGACATTTTTGGAAATGTACTAGAGAAAATTATTGTTATAAATGCTATAGGATTGTTTTCACTATATATTGTTAAGAAAATTCAAGAATGTTTGCTTATTCTTTTGCATTTTAAAAAGATTGCATTTTAAGTAAAGAAATACTTTGTTGTGTTTTAAAATGAGCAAATTATAGGAACAGAAGTGTTCTGACCTGTGTGAAATTAATATATTTATACATAAGTTGAATATTCCAAAAGAGGCTCAATCACTAAGAATAAATAGTATTACTTCAAATATAGTAGTACTGCTTATAAAAGCAAAACTATTTTTACAGAAAATGAAAGTCCAATGAGAATATTGCAATGCTGGTTAGAAAGTATAAGCATATCTCATTGTCAGTATGAAAATAAATTAATTCCTGAGCTCTGAGATTTTGAGAATTGTATGAAATATTTTAATTAAAAACTCAAGTTTAATAATTAGTAAAAGTACTCACAAAGTTTAACTCCAAAAACCTAAAAACTACATCAAAAAATGGGGAGAGAAAAAAAATAGACATTTCTCTGAGGAAGACCAACAGATGACCAAAAGACACATGTAAAATGCTTATCACTAGACAAATCCAAATCAAGATAAGGGGATATCATTTACACTAGTGAGGATTATTAAAAAATAATGGTAACAATCTCTGTTGGAGAAGATGTGGTGAGAAAGGAGCCCTCATCCACTGCTGGTGAGAATGCTGTCTGATCCAATCCCTAAGGAAAACAGTATGGAGGGTCCTCACTAAACTCAAAATTGAGCTGCAAAATGTCTCAGAAATCCCTCTTTTGGGTTTCTTTCCCCAGGACAGAAATACATTCATCCAAAAGGATGTATGCACACAGATATTCATTGCAGCACCCAGTACAATAGCTATGATTTGGAATCAACCTAGATGTCTAATAATATATGAGTCAATTATGAAGATGTGGTACACATATACAATAGAATACGACATACTATAAGGAATGATATATTCATGCTATTTGCTGCAACATGTATGGAACTAGAAAATATTATGTTAAATGAAGTAAGCCAAAAGGATAGATACAGAATGATATCACTTATATGTGATATTTAGAATTACTGCATGAAGACATGTTATGGTCCAAATGGTCCAACACACTTGGCCGTTGAGTATAACAAGGAGAAGGAAAGAAATTGTGTGGAGGAGAAACACAAATATGAAAGGCTATGGGGCAGGACCAATGGTCAGGTGCATTGGCGGATATAAAAAGAACTAAATACCCAAGCCAAAGTCAAGAACGATGGACTCAAGAGACCCAAACTCTAACAATCTATACTTTAAATGGCCTATTATACTGACAGACTGGGGTGTAAAGGGTAACGTTTGGGATACACTCTGGGAACATGGTAGAGGGAGGTGGACACTTGTGATGAGATTTGCCCTGATTCATTGTATGTTTGAAACTCAACTACGAGGGACTTTGTAATTGACAATAGTTTTGATAAAATAAAATATAAAAACATGTTTTAATAGAAAAATGAAGTTAAAGTTTATTTTCCATTTCAGTAAAAGGAAGGGTCTGGGACTCTCAAATATGAAGATGACTCTTAGTTCACCTTTTTGTTACTTCTAGTTGATAATAAATTGGTATTCTCCCTACATATTTCTAACCAGTATTTGTGTTTCTGATTTGGAATCTGCAGTTGGAACCCTGTTACCAATGTTCTCTTCCTTGCTGCTTTTTACCATGTCTCTAGGCCTCTCTAGAACTATTCCCCACTAGTTTTCTGTTATTTCAGCTTTTTTTTTTTATCTCTGGCCACTTGCAAATGGGTGAGATCTTTGTTGTCCCACAGTCTCAATATCAGTGAAGAGGTAAAAAGCCCCCTCTACTTCACTGGGGGTTTCCTTTTATCTGCTGCTCTCTCCCACATTCAACTATTCCATTATATATATATTTATTGGATAAAATGACCAATTGGGTTAGCTAGTTCCACCATTCAACTCCCACTGTATCTTTATGAACTTGAATAAAAAATGACCTTTTCTTTGAATATCTTTTTCATGAATATTTGTCTTTAGCTTTCCAAGCCCCCTTATTCTTTCTTAAGCAGAGGCACAGCAGTGGCTAATTATGTCCTGTTCATTTTTTCAACTAATACTTAAAATTAATTTTTTATGCCTGAAAATAAAAATTGTACTGTTTTCAATCTACCTTAGTTTCAAATTTATCATTGGAACAGCATTTAAAAGAATTTTTTTAAAAAGGTGCTGACCTTGAAGTAAAAGGTTATTTCATTTGAGTAGAAACATTTAATTAGACCTATTAAACTTCATTTGGAATAGTTAACTGGGAAAAGTTGTCCAAGTAAAAGTGAGAAGAGTCTGATTAAATGTGAGGTATATGAGGACAACTGAATGTGTAAAAGATCCAAAGTATTTTAGTGTGGATGATTATTCACACATAAAATTCCATTTTAACAGTCTTGTCTATAAATAAAGAATTACTAGGAAAAATAAAGGGAAATTGGAAGGCCCACTGAAGCTTCTTTGAATGGAATAATGATTTGAAAAGATCATAAAACATAGCTTCTACTATCAAGCTCTAAAAATGTGCTCATTTTAGTGGAGAAGTTAAATTTAGGTATTTTTTTAAAGTAGTCAAAATTATTCCAAAGAGACTCATAAATTTACCTGCTGTAGAAAAGAAGCATTTAAAGATATTTTTATTTGTTTTAAAATAAATTAAGCTCTTATTTTAAATACTCCCATGGGAACTTGTCATTTAAAAGAATGACACTCCCTGTGCTTCTGAAAACAAAGGTTTGGTCTTTCATTAAATCTTCAGAAAATCCAAAACTTCATGTGTAAATGTTACTTTTTTTCCTACTTTTTTTTTTTTAAATAATTTTTACTTTAATTATGACAACAAAGATGCTAAGAAAGAGGACAAGGTAAAGTTACAGTGGAAGCACAATCACCCATACATAGAGCTCTCGGTAGTCCCCTTGATGATATCCCGGCCTTGAAATTTCAGCCAGAGAGCATTAAGAAAAACAAAGCTGAACCCATGTACAATACAATTACTTTGTCCCTCAAATCCCCAGTTGTAGT
>PVKC010001041.1:0-55142 GCA_004027635.1 Crocidura indochinensis
GTTGACATGTTATTTCAGTTTGGAGTTTTGTGATTTCTGTCATCATATTTTCTTGATTCTTATTAGTGTTCTGTTCAAGTCGGTCCATGGTTTCTTTGAGTTCTTTCAGCATCTTCCATATTGCTTTTCTAAAGTCCTTATCTGAGAGATTGATTAGTTCGTTGGTCATTGTCTGGTCATCAGAATTGTCATCCTCGTTTTCTCTGTCTGACGCTGGCCTGCGTTGTTTGCCCATTGTCACACTTGTATTGTGTGTTTTTCTACGTGTTGCGGTAGTGTTCATTGTCTAGATGATGTGCGTAGCCACACTCCTCTGGTTCCGCCCTTTCTTGGTGTGTCGATTTGCCTACAAGGTAGTGGAGTCCTCCGTGGATGAGGCCTCTCAAAGGATCAATTTTTGGGCCTAGGCATACAGCAGGGAAGAGAGTCCAGAGAGAAATGTTGGACTTCAGTTGTCCAGTACAGTCCTTAGTGTGATTTTCTCTCTTCTTGTTGCGATGTTGTTCTTACTTTAGAAAGAGTGAGTTCAGAGGGCAGCAAATGAAAGATAAGCACAAAGAGAAGACAAACTCACAGATCTTTGTAGTTTGCCACACTAGGCAGGCGTGGATTCGCAGAGATTCCCAGCCTGATGTCACGAGTAGGGATCCTTGCTTTTTCACAGTCTTTATTCTATTTCTAATTCCCAATCTCAAAGAACAGTATTTTTTGAGGAAAAATAAAAACAAAGTGTAGCCATTAAAAACACACTTCCACTAGGTATATATACATTTAGGGTTTGAAAATTCCTAGGATAAACACTATTCCACATAATCTAATGAAAAGGGTACATATATGATTTCTTTTCTTTTCCCCAGGGGACAGTGTGAACACAGTCCCCCACTACCACAAATTGTGCAGTTGAGTTTTCCGCATTTGGGGAAATCGCTGGGGTCAGCATATTCCGAGTGCAATAGTAAGCCTCACCCTGGGAAAACCACCTTCATGATCATGGTGTCTCCCCTGCCAGGTAAGTACATATATGATTTCTGATATTGTTTAAATCAAATGTTTCATTGAGTATTAGTACCACAGGAGTTGTAGCATATGGACCTACCAGTTGGCTTTCTGTGTCTTCTAAAGCTATACTTTCCCATTCTTTGTCTATATAAACAGTTTCTTGTATATATAAAATATATATTTTATTTATTTATGATATCTATTTTTTACTTATACTATTTTATTTATATAAGATCATGTAGACAAGATCTTTCTCTTGTTCCTGGGTATGTCTTCTTCCAACCTTTATGATATTCTTAATAAATCTCTTTTTGGATTGATCAGCCCTATCAAGCTACAGTAGAGCTGGACCTTCAAGTTATATTCTGAGTACAATGCATACATCACATTACAACGTCTATGATTTTTTTCATTATACTAAAGCAATGTGTTGGCAAAAAGAAGCATCTATGACAGACACATATTTTTCTATTGCCACCGAAGAATAATTTTAAAACAGCAATTTACAATGGTCATAAACTCATATTATGATGAACAAATTTATGGTCAAAAATCAACGAGTTAAAGGCTGTCTTTAATTCTAATATTTGATATTCTCAGATGCAACAATTCTCTTTTGTTGAAGAGTAGTCACAGAAATGAATAACGATAATTAGGCAAAAATGATTTGGGTGCAAAAGTTATAAATCATTAGTAAAATGAAGAATAAAGCAATGAGTAAGTGTGCTAACAAAGAATTGGTAAGATTCACAGAAATGTGAAATAGAGTAGAGGAAGCAGTTGTCAACTATGTCTATGTTTAAGCAGAGTTACTTGCACAAATACATAAACATGCACAGATAAATGTTAAATTATTCAAAGGTGTAGGTGTAGCAAGAACTGAGTTCTGAAACTTGAATGTGTGGACCACCAGGGGAATCATGTTGAAAAGTGAATGCTGATTATTGAGTGCTGCATAAGTGCTGCAATGTGATCTGGGAGAGAGACCGAGTGAGGTTAATATGTTATTCAGAGTAGAAACAGCTGAGTAGCAATTGCATCACAAGCATCATTTTGGGGTTTGTTGGAGTAAAAAATTGTCAAGATCCCTGTCGATACCTGCTCAGTAAGAATCCGAATGATCTTGCACATTATGAATGCATTTCTCTTTGAACATACCTTACATGTTTGTGTCTATATTTCTCTGTTGCCCTTTTCCCATATGGAGAAACCCACGGTCTCACTTGAATATGGCTTTCCTTTCTTTTTCTCCCCTCACATCTTTCTAAGAAAGATTTGTTTAACAAAAACTATTTCCTATTTTTGAAAAATAAAATCAAGATCTGTGGCTATAAGATTTCTGACTAAATCTAACACTCTAATACATATTTAAATTTAAAAGTCTAGCACCTAAATTAACTTAAAATAAATAAATAAATTGTTAAACTATAAACTTCATCAGTGAGGGAAAAGAAAGGGTACTGAATAATAAAATCTAATTATCCATAGAGGGTTAGAGTGATAGCATAGCGGTAGGACATTTATCTTGCAGGCTGCCAACCCAGGATGGACATATGGTTAATTCCTGGCATTGATATGGTCACCCTAGCCTGTCAGGAACAATTTCTCAGCACAGAGCCAGGAATAATTCATGAGCACCTTCAGGTATGCCCCCCCAAAATAAATAAATACATAAATAAATAAATAGTACATAGAAATCAAGGATTCAGATGGTAAAATTATCCTGGTTCATATAAAATTTACCTGATTTTAGTTCTAGAGTTTTCCTGCTTGAGAATTACTTAGGTTTGTAAACCTGTCTGGTCACTGAAGCTATTGTCCTTGTAGAGGAATTGGAGTTTTCTATGTCTTTGTTTTTATGTCTGCTACAATGCTTGAAAGAGCAGATCCAATATATAGTAGAGTTAATTCTTACTATTGTAGAGTTAATTCTTACTATTAACTCTACTAATATCCAATATAAAACAGATAATGTTTCCTACAATTCTGTCTGCTGTGTAATCTTCACCAGCTCCATTCTCTCTCTAAGTTTACTTTCCCTTTATGTAAAATGAAAATGATATCCACCTCAAAGGATAGCCTTGAGGAATAAATGATCTATATCTGATTGAGTATGGTCTAAATTAAAAAATGTTAACAGGGCCCGAGTGGTAGCACAGTAATAAGGCATTTGCCTTGCATGAGGCTGTCTCAGAAGGACACCGGTTTGATCCCTGGCACCCTCTACGGTCCCCGAGCCAGGAGCAATTTCTGAAAGCAGAGCAAGGAGTAATTTCTGAGCGCCTTTGGGTGTGGCCCAAAAGACCCCCCCCCAAATAAGTAAGAATAGTCATTTTCCATGATTTTACTAATATATAAATGATTGATTAAAAATATTAATGCCATTTCCATTCAGAAGAAAAAACAAAGGGATGAGAGGAAGACGCAGTAGAGGAGAAAGAATAAAGGATGTGTGTGAAAAACAAGGGCTATGATAAAAGCACTATAGAAGTAGGTATTATTTCTATTAAAGCTCTGAAAGTATTAAAGGGGAGTGGCAGAGAGATGGAGGATAAGGTGCTTGTATTGTGGGTGAATTGATCCTTGGCATTGCCAGTAGAGATCTCTGATCAAAGAGCCAGAAACAGTTACAAAGCACATCCAGGTTTGGCCCAACTTGCACACCCTAGAACTACATATTAGGGAATTAGTTCATAGGTTAGGGCACTTTCCTTGCATATGACTGATCCCAGTTTGATTCCCACCATATGGTTCCTAAAAATACCAAAACTCGATGTAGGCCTATATCATGGAATGGAATTGGGGAAGGGTAGTCCAAGTAATCCCCAGCATTATAAGGCCACCTCAAAGAACTATAGACCCAAATAAGAATTATCCAGATTGGTAACCAGGGTCCCCGGAAACCTCTTGAGAATCCCCCAAAATTGAATAAAAGTTTCAGTACTTTCTTTGTATTCATGTATTCATTTTTGCACCTGGCTAATCTTAAATTAGAGTGGGACCGTTCAGTAACAGTTGAGACAAGTCATATTGGTAGTAAGGCTGAAAATAATTACAATCTGGATTTTAGAGAAAATATTAGCTAAATCCTGATCTTGGAAAATCTTCACAAAAAAACAAATGACCTATTCAGGCTGAGCATGAGTTTGCATATATAAACTTATACTATAGAATGATAGTGTCTAGGTAATATGTCCAGAAATGATCTGCCATTCACTGATAAACTTAATGTTCCACAAAGCCTAGCAATCTGTCTCACTTATCTTTATCTCCAGAACCTATCAAATAATTTGATGCATAAAAGGCAGTCAATAAATTCATGCTGAATTGAACTGGGCTTTCAGTTGAAAATATACACATATATAGTATTTCAAATGTATGACATGTCAGTGAACTGGA
Source organism: Crocidura indochinensis (assembly GCA_004027635.1). Classification (NCBI taxonomy): domain Eukaryota; kingdom Metazoa; phylum Chordata; class Mammalia; order Eulipotyphla; family Soricidae; genus Crocidura; species Crocidura indochinensis. The sequence continues at coordinate 4,399 of PVKC010001041.1, forward strand.
AGGATAAGATACATATACTTAATAAATTATTCCGGTCAAAGATAACTTTTGAATTAATAGTTAATTTTCTATTTTTTGTTTTCATATATACCTTTTTGCATTACATTGAAAGATATTTTAATCTCATATAAAATAATTTCCATTTGAAATTAAAACTTATTCTTACATCCTCCTGCAAATCTAATATACTCTCCAAAACAAAAGATTGCATTTTTGCATAAAAATGTAATAATTACTGTAGTGTTACAGTTTTAGCCATATACATTTCTCCCTATTAGCTATTGTCATCAAACTGGAAGTTAGTATTAATAATGTAGATTTAATTTGGGAATATTTTATATTATCAGACCAGTGAACAGGAAGAAAGCCATTGTATGGTGTGAAAATCCTAGACACAAAGATTTATTAGCTGTATGAATTTGCTCTGATTTAAAAGTAAAAGGAATATTGACTAAAATATTAACTAAAAAACTAGAAGTAAAACAATTGCATTTTAAAAAGCATTGAATATTTTGAGATTACATGATAAAGTTGTAGTTTTAAGTTGACATTCAACAGGCAAAGGTTATAAACTCTAAGTAGCTAAGGTCTGTTTGTAAACATAAAATATTTCTACACATTAGTGAGTAATTTAACTTCAAATAGCTATTATTATTTATCATTGTAAGCATAGGTATATACAGAATGATGATTGTAATCCAGAATGCTTTTGCCACAATTACATACATAAATATTCCAATATAGGCATGTCAATAGGGAGGTTAAAAACATTTAACCTTCTGGGCCGGATCAATGGAAAAGCAGATAGGATATTTACATTCCACACATGGCTAACAGAAGTTCAATTCCAAGCATATCATATGATCCACTGAGCTGACCAGGTGTATTTCTGAATGTAGAACCAGGAGTAAGCCCTGAGCACAGATAGGTGTGGCCCCCAAACAAAATTAACCTTTTAAACTATAACATATAAATATAAAATTACTTATATATTGTGTATGTGTATAGACCCATTTGTTGATATTAGTTACTTCTAGATAGTTTTGTACTTTCCAGTCAAATCTGCAGACAATATCCAGTTTTTACATAAAGTATATATGCTAAAATAATTACATGTATTTTCATCTAAAGTTAAATGTAATGCATTAAGAGTTTTAGATTTGGGGGCTGGAGAGATAACATAGAGGTAGGGTGTTTGCCTTGCATGCAGAAGAACAGTAATTTGAATCCTGACATTTCATATGGTCCCCTTAGCCTTCCAGGAGAATTTCTGAGCATAGAGCCAGGAGTAACCCCTGAGCACTGCCGGGTGTGACCCCAAAAACAAAACAAAGAGTTTAAGATTTTGCTAGCAGTTCCCCAAATTTTATATTGTTATAAAAATTAAAAGTATGTCCAAAATGAACCTTGGTTCGATCCCTGGCATCCCATATGGTTCCCCAAGCCAAGAGCATTTCTGAGCACATGAGCACATAGCCAAGAATAACTCCTTATTTTATTATTGAAAAATTGTAAAACATGTTATGGGACAGATATTGATAATTGAAAAATAGCCTTCTCAAAATGGGAAGTTTTGCTTGCTTTTTACTTCATGTATATGAATATTATTCGTTTAGGGAAAGTTATTTGTGTTGACTTCTCTGCTCTTTTTCTTAATGAAACACAGGTTTTCAAACCTTTTACTTTCATCATGTACTTTTCTGACCTCAATTATACTTTTCAGAATACAACAGGTAATGAGAAATGAAATAATTCATCGTGTCTTGGATAAATATTGGAATATTTATGCATGTAATTGTGGCAAAAGCATTCTGGATTACAGTCATCATTCTGTATATACCTATGCTTACAATGATAAATAAGAGTGTCACAGGATGTGACCCAAAAAGAAAAATAAAAAATTAAATGTATGTGGGGCTAGAGAGATAGTAAAAGTATATAGTGCTTATGCTGCTCATGACTAACTCTCTTTTAGTCACATGCACCACTTATAAATCTTAGAAAAATACCAAGAAAGATCACTAAGCACAAAGACAAAAGTTTGCCCTGACACTGCAGTGTGACCTAATGTTCTTCCACAAATTGCATATATAATATACAAAGCATAATGCCTGACAGATAACTAGTTATATATCAATATCTGTTATTATTATAAAAATTCAAGTAATTTCAAACGTCTAGAGGTCTACTTATACTTGTAGAAGACTGGAAATGAAAATAAATGAATCAATTTTTGTATATGTTATTCACATTTACTAGCAGGATAAGGCAATAGAGTTCAACATAGGAAGACACTATTAAACCAAAGAAATAGGATTAAAAAAACCAGATTTTGGAACTACAGAGATAGGACAGTAGATAAGGACCAAAGTGGATTACATATCTTTCACAGTAATAAAAATGAATTTTTAAATCTTCCAATAATTATCTCACATTTCTCAATCATAAAATATTCTAATAGGAAATGTGATATATTATTTTGTTTTTAATATGTCTTTTTAAAGACATTTTAAAAAGACACGATGAATTACTTTATTTCTCATTACCTGTTGTATTCTGAAAAGTATAATTGAGGTCAGAAAAGTACATGATGAAAGTAAAAGGTTTGAAAACCTGTGATTCATTAAGAAAAAGAGCAGAGAAGTCAACACAAATAACTTTCCCTAAACGAATAATATTCATATACATGAAGTAAAAAGCAAGCAAAACTTCCCATTTTGAGAAGGCTATTTTTCAATTATCAATATCTGTCCCATAACATGTTTTACAATTTTTCAATAATAAAATATAGAAATACATTTATGATGAACAAGACTGCCTCAAATAATGTTATGGAGAAATACCAATTGATAAGCTTTTCTGTTTATTTGTTTTTCTCTTTAATCAGTTGGTTTAGTGATATAAGTTTATTTAAAATTACTTAAGGAACAGTCACTGAAGAAAAATTATACAATCTCAGGTGTCACATTTTCTCAGAATATTTTTTACATTAATTTTCTAGATGTGTTTTCCACTCTGCCTTTTAATCTGTCCGTAAACAAACAGAATAAATCAGTGAGCTTAGATAGTGCAAACATGATCTCTAAATCTAAATACATAAATAGAAAGAAAAAGAGTTTTCCAAAGAAGGTAAGCTGGTGTCCCTTTTTTCAATAAGATAACAACATTGCATCTTTTAACATTATTATTACTGGCAATGGATGAGTATTTTGAAGAAATCTATAAGAATAGTTAAGCAATGAAAGCATATAATAATAGATCCTTTGTCTTTGAAGGCAGGCAGGAGAGGTTTGCCCCTGCTGTGAGATTACCAACTGGGAGAGACGGAGAGGACCTGCAGGCTTTGTGTGTTTCTCTACTCTTCTGTCTCCTGAACCTCTCCTGGCAGGGCCAAGAAGGGTCCAGCAAAAACTCTCTCCTAGAGGCTCCAGAAGAGCATGGCCGCTCTGCTTCATTTTGAGGCATCATGCTCTTTCTAGCTAATGAACCCCACCATAACATGCAGAAAAAAAAATCACACTACCGTGTGAAAATGGGAAAACATTGCTAGGCAAACACCATGCACAGAGAATGAAGATGAGAGCTGTGATGACCCCAAAAATACCAACCATCTGATTAATCTCTCAGATAAGGAGTTTAGAATAGAAATATGGAGGATCCTCATGGAAATCAAAGAATACATATTTCTAGCTGAACAGAACACAAAGATAGAAATCAGAAAATTTCAAACTGAAATAACAGATCTAAAAATATGGTAGCTGAACTGAAAACATCAATGAAAAGCCTCTAACAGGGTAACAGCAGCCAAGGATAAAATCAGTGAACTGGAAGATGAAATGTAGAACAACTCCATACAGCAGAAGAGATTGAAAAAGAAAATAAGGCAAATGATCATACAATGGAAAAAGTGCTCAAAGAATGTGAACAGATGAAAATAGAAGTCTTTGAATAACTCAACAGAAGCAACATAAGAATCATAGGAGTCCCAGAGGCCCAGGAAGGAGATCCCCAGGAAGTATCTACAGTCAAAGACATCATCACAGAGAAACTCCCAGAGGTAAAGACTGCAGGCAATCAACTCCTGCATATTATATAACTGGTAATATCCAAATATTACCAGTTAAAAGAGACCCACAGAAAAGCACCCCAAGTCACATTCTAGTCACAATGACGAATCCCACAGATAGATATAGAATACTGAAACCTGCAAGATCAAAAAGAGAGATTACATCCAAAGGAGCACAAAGCTCTGAAATTCGAAACTTATTAGAAAACTTTAACAACTGTAAATTAAACATCCTGCTACTGAACAACCAGTGGGTCCAATGAAATAAAAGATGAAACCAAAACTTTCCTGGAAACAAATGACAATGAAGACACAAATGATCAGAATCTATGGGGCACAGCAAAAGTGGTACTGAGAGGAAAATTTATAGCTTTGCAAGCACATATCTGGAAGGAAGAAGGGGCATACCTTAATAATCTAATGATGCAGCTTATGGAATTAGAAAATGATCAACAAAAGAAACCAAAAATAGGGAGAGAGAAGGAAATAACAAAGCTTAGAGTAGAAATCAATGAATTGGAAACCCAAAAAAACAATCTGAAAGATCAATGAAAGAAGTTGGTTCTTTGAAAAAATAAACAAGATTGATAGACAATTGGCAAAACTCACAAAGAAAGAGAGAGAAACCTGATAACATGTATTAGAAATAAAAAGGGGGTTATAGATATTGCAGAAATTCAAAGGATAATAACTTATTTTAAATATTTTAAATATTTCAACACTAAGAGGCACCATGGTTAGTTCTAATTTATTTATTTTGATTGTTATTTTAAAGTGAAATAATTGACTTCTTAATCATTGCATTTTATTCCAAATCTGAATATAATAAATTTCATACTTTGATTATAATTTTACCTAAGTAAAAAGACTTTCTTTTCTTTTTTTTCTTTCTTTCTTCCTTTTTTTTTTTTTTTTGACCATACCTGGTGTTGTTCAGGTATTACTCCTAGCTCTCTGCTCAAAAATTACTCAGGCAGAGTTCAGAAACCATATGAAGATGCCAGAAACTGAACCTAGGTTAGTAACTGCAAGACACCTCCTACCCACTGTGCTATCACTTTGACCCCAGGGGAAAAAAAAACTTTTAAGAAGTTTATTATTTTGTGGTCATGAGAAAATTAGAAAACTCATTTATCAATCTAAGAGAAAATAAAGAAAAAATTAGAAATGATAAGTTCAATTCTTTATAAATTTCTAGATATTTAAAGTAAAGAATTAAAATGAGTTGTATGAATGTAAGTGCATTAAATAAAATGCACAAAAATAATATCTTAGACAATAATACACATTATCTGTACCCAAAATAAAATGTATTATCTTGTGAGCTTAAAAATATATTTTGGGGGGCCCGGGAGATAGCATGGAGGTAAGGCGCTTGCCTTTCATGCAAAAGGTCATTGGTTCAAATCCCAGTGCCCCATATGGTCCCCCGTGCCTGCCAGGAGCAATTTCTGAGCATGGAGCCAGGAGTAACCCCTGAGCACTGCCGGGTGAGACCCAAAAACCAAACCAAACCAAACCAAACAAACAAACAAAAAAATATATATATTTTGGACTTGTAAACAAAAAATATCTTTCTTGAGTAGTTTATTCGTAATATTCTCAAAATATATATTTGCTTTAAATCAAAAATGATCTAATCACAACAGAAACTCACCATTTTCTACATCTTATCATACTTAATAGAAAATTCATTCTTCATGCCTATGAAGAGTTACAGGCCAAACACAATAAATTTAAAGGCAGCCTTAACAGTACTAAGCTAGAAAATAATAAAATTCTAAATACTTTAGAATACTAAATTCTTTAGTTAAATTGCACCATATTTCTTGATATATTTGTGAGTGTTACTTTCTCAAGCCTTGAATTTAATTTAAATAGATAGGTAACAAGATTAAATGTTCTAATATAATTCTTTAGTTAAAATTATAGCAAAGGAATATTTTATAAGTTGTTTTTAAGATTGAATCTGATATTAATTTTTAAATACTCAGGTTTAGTGCCAGGTAAAGATTTACAGAAAAAGAAGTTCAGATGTATTGTATTCATACATAGTTTTTCTTTCCTGGAATTTTTATTTAGCCATGTGCAAATTTGCACAGTTATGTTAGCATGGCACTTTATTTGAATACTAATGTTCCAAACATAATACTAAGTGGTAGTAAAAAATCAGTACCTATTTATTCTCTCAAATGAACAATAAGACTTGTGCTTCATTTCAAATCAATGTACTTTCAAGGATGGTCTTTTTCACATATATCCATACAGAAGCATATTTTAATTGCTTATTCTTTTCTGACTTCTTTCTCCTTCATATGCAACCCAGCTTTTTTATTATTTTGCATAAAGGTTGATGAATTTCAGAACCAGGTGCAGGATACATCTGATTGTAGTTAATGGCAGCTACTGTTTTTATACAAAATTTAAATAAAACATGATGAATCAATAAAAGTTATAGGATTCTTAAAAATATTCTTTTGTAAACATAAGTAATCCTCCAAACACTATATTCTCCACAAATGTTAACAACTAAGCTTTTTGAGACTAGGGTTCATAATTATCTGAAAAATCTGTCTCACTATAGGTCATTCATACGCTCATTTTATAATTTCGATTTACTAATATATTTTGTATTATTAATAATCTACATATTTTATTAGAATCAATTCACTATATATTATTTTTGGCATTTGAGTCACATCTAGATATTTCCAGACCTTACTCCTAGTTCTATAATTGGACTTCACTCTTGAAGGTATACATGTACCTTACATGATCCTGGATATTGAATCAAAGCTGGACTTGGGCACAGTAAGTTTCTAAATCCCTATTCTATTTCCCTAGATCAAATGTGTTCATTTTTCACTTGACATAGTGACTTGGCTTAGACTTCCATTTATTGGACATTGACCATTCATACCTGAACCATGAATACCATCTACAGAAACAAACAGGGTCTTCTACACTATCACCAGAAATAAAAATTCTACCAAATTCTATCAAGAAAGGCCAGAAAGGCCCCATCACTGCAATGGTACTGACTTACTCCGAAGATGGCTCTATGACTACCTGACAACCTAGGAACAGCAATAGTCTGCTTTCAGGGCAGAATTCTTTCCAATACTACCTAATGGTGAGAGGAAACCAGAAGATGCTACACACCACCAGGATTTCGACACGTACAGAAACCAGGATCTATAACTATAGAAACCAGACAGCAACAACTGTGATTGTGAAAAGCTGTCTCTGGGACCGCAGATAATGCCTACGGGGTTTGACAACATAGTATGCCTGGAGCCTTGAGTTGTCTTATGCCAAAATACTTCAGGGGTAAGGTCTCTCAGTTTTTAGGCCAAATTTTTTTCCTTCCAATTATTCCATATTTTGCTCTGCCTATCCAAACAATAATAATTGCCATAAACACACATAATATTATTGTGTGTGAATCTCATATCTTAAAAAAAAAGGGCATGCAAAACCTTCTGCTATTGTATTAACTCCTTTATTGGTGATACAACAATTTTAACAAATATACCTATGAGTAAACTCTCCTCTTCTTTTTCCATTTATTTTAGATTTTCTAATTTCTTTCAATTATTAGTAACTTAGCTTTCTGTCATCCCGAAACAAAAGAATTATGATCAGTTATTTCAACTATATGATACATTTTATTTAAATAAATTTATTATAAAAATGTGTTCTTTTTTATTTTATTTATTTATTTATTTTTGGTTTTTGGGTCACACCCGGCAGTGCTCAGGGGTTACTCCTGGCTGTCTGCTCAGAAATGGCTCTTGGCAGGCAAGGGGGACCATATGGGACACCGGGATTCGAACCAACCACATTTGGTTCTGGATCGGCTGCTTGCAAGGCAAACGCCACTGTGCTATCTCTACAGGCCCAAATATGTTCATTTTTAAAGAATGTATTGTTATAAAACTTTTTGAATTATTAACAAAAGTAGAAATTCATAGACTACATAGATTTCTAAGAATGTAAATAAAATAAATATATAAAATGTAAATAAATATAAATAAATAAAATAAATAGATGTAAATAAAATATTATTTTATTAAATTTTAAATGTATTTTAGATTCTCTCAAGTATAATGTAAATAACTTTCATTATAAATTATCTTGTTTCCTTGATTTTTTACTCTTTATCTCCATCTACTAGATAGCACTTACTATTTACTCTTCAAAATATGTGACTGTATTAAGAATAAATTGGAAAATACACTGAAAATATTAATTTGTTTGTGCTTTTGTGTCCCATAAAGTTGATTCACTAAATATCAAAGATTTTTCCCTCCTGAATACACTCTTGTTTATCTCAAAAAACCTTACAAAATATGACTGAAACTGTTATTTGTGTACAGTGAACTCATCATGCTTATATTTGCATTCATGTTGCTATGTTAATTTCTGATAGTATACAATAGCATGTTACTGTTAAAATGTTGTTGAATAAAGTTCAACAATGCTATTTTGAAGTTGCTAAAAAACTTCAAGATCTATGCGTGGGAGCAGGGAGGTGGCGCAGGAGGTAAGGTGCCTGCTGCCTTGCCTAGGACGGACCATGGTTCGATCCCCCGGTTCCCATATGGTCCCCCGTGCCTGCCAGGAGCGACTTCTGAGTGCATAGCCAGGAGTAACCCCTGAGCGTCACTGGGTGTGGCCCAAAAAAACAAGCCAAAAAAAAAAAGATCTATGCCTTTCATCTGATACTTCATTTTACTTGCAGAGAGTTTTAATTCTTTGATTTCTCACAGATCCCAAAACAGAAAAAAAATGGAAATGTACTGTGAATAAGGACAGACATTATTATTGTGTTTTAAAATATCAAAACAGTTAACATGAAGATAATGCTAAGTTACTAATAGAGGAAGACAGTAGTAAAATCTGGTTTCTTATGTAGAATTTGCAATCTAGAACAAGTGCATCCAGACCCAGATTGATTCACTTTTGAATTTTTTCAAACCTTTCAAGATGACCTAATGCTAATCCTTTTTAGGCTCTTCCAGGAAATTAAATAAACAGAAACACTCCCAAATAGTTTCTATGAAGTTAAGATCAACCTGATACAAAAGCAGACAGAAATGCCACAAAAAAGAAAAACCAAAGGCCAATATAATGAACACAAATGAAGAATCCTCAACAAAATTCTAGTAAATAGGATCCAAAGGCTCATCAAGAATGTCATCATGAGTAAACAGGATTCATTTCAGAGATGCAAGGGTAATTTGACATGCACAAGGCAATTAAAATAATACACTGTATTACCAAAAGGAAAATAAAAATATCATATGATGATATAAATAGATGGAGGGAAAGTATTTGACAAGGTCTAACATGGTTTCATGATAAAAAAAAAACTCTCAACAAAATGGAAATGGAAAAAACTTTTCTCAATATAATCAAAGCCATTTACCACAACCCCATGCCAAATATTATCAATGGGATAAAATTAAAAGTCTTTTCTCTAAGATCTGACACAAGACAAGGTTGCCTTCTTTTGCCACTTCTATTCAACATAATACTGGAAGTACTTGCCATAGAGTCAGGCAAAAAATAATAAAACATACATGATATCAAGGGTATCCAAATAGGAAAGGAAGAAATCAGGATCTTACTGTTTGTAGATGACATGATACTATATTTAGAAAATTCAAACACTCTACTGAAAAGCTTCTAGAAACAATAGATTTTTTTACAGTAGAGTGGCAAACTTCAAAATTAACACTCAAAAATAAATTGCATTTTTATATAAGATAGTAAAAGATAAAAATGAAACATTACAGGGTCAAAGCAGTGGTGCAGTGGTAGGACTTTTGCCTTGCACAAGGCTGACCTAGTATGGACCATGATTTGATGCTCTGATGTCCCATATGTTTCCCCAAGCAGGAGCGATTTCTAAGCGCATAGCCAAGAGTAACCCTGATCGTCACCGGGAGTGGCCCAAAAACAAAACAAAATAAAGAAACATTACAAAAGCAATACCATTCATAACTGTGACTCATAAAACCAAGTACCATGGAGTCAACTTCATTAAAGACTTGAAAGACCTATACAAAGGAAACTATAAATCCCTGCTTAAGAAATGAAGGTGTGGGCCCGGGAGATAGCATGGAGGTAAGGCGTTTGCCTTTCATGCAAAAGGTCATCGGTTCGAATCCCGGTGCCCCATATGGTCCCCCGTGCCTGCCAGGAGTGATTTCTGGAGCCAGGAGTAACCCCTGAGCGCTGCCGGGTGTGACCCAAAAACCACAAAAAAAAAAAAAATGAAGGTGTACACAAGGAAATGGACACATACTCTGCTCATGTATTGGGAAGATTAACATAAAAAGAGCAATATTTCCAAAGCATTGTAAAGATTTAATACAAGTCTTCTAAAGATACCCATGATATTTTTCAAAGCAGTGGATCAAACACTAAAATTAATTTGGAACAATAAGTGCCCATGCATAACTAAGCAGTCCTTGGGAAAAAGATGAGAGGTTTACCCAACATTAATTGTACTATAAAATCAATAGTTATTCAAACAGCATAGTATTGGAATAACACACCCTCAAATCAGAATACCTTGAGTATTCTGAGACTCATACCCAGGTATACATCCAATTATTATTATTATTATTTTTTTTTTTTGGTTTTTGGGTCTCACCCGGCAGTGCTGGGGGTTACTCCTGCCTCCATGCTCAGAAATTGATCCTGGCAGGCATGGGGGAGCATATGGGGCACCGGGATTCGAGCCGATGACCTTTTGCATGAAAGACAAACGCCTTACCTCCATGCTATCTCCCGGGCCCCCAATTAATTTTTAATAAAGGTGCAACAAATGCAAACTGGAGCAAGTAAAGTCTCTTCAACAAGTGGTGTTGGGAAAACTGGTTAATGACGAGCAAGAAAGTAAATTCAGCAAAACTCTCTTCAACACCATGCACTAAGATCAAATAAAAATGGATTTAAAGGCCTTGATGTCAGACCTGAAACTATAAGGTATATAAAGGAAAACATAGGCAATACACTCTATGGCATTGAGACTAAAAGCATCTTCAAGGAGGAAACACCACTGTACAAATAGTGAAAGCAGAGATAAACAAATGGGACTATTAAACTGAGAAACTTCTGATCTTCAAAGGAAACAGTTACAAGATTCAAAGACTACCCATGGAATAGGAAAAACTATTCACTGAATACACCTCAGATAAAAGACTGATATCTAAGAAATATAGATATTATATATCTTATCTATATTTATATATAGAAAGAGAAAAGGCACAAAAATTTGATCGACATCACTAATTCTTATAAATCAAAACAACAATGAGGTATCATCTCATGCTACAGAGATAGGTATACATCACAAAAAACAGGATCAATTAGTTCTGGTTTGGATATGGGGAGAAAGGGACTTTCATTCACTACTGTTGTGAATGCCATCTAGTCCAGCCTTTCTGGAAAACAATGTGGATATTCCTTAAAAACCTGGAAATTCAGTTCCCATATGATCAATCAATACTACTCCGAAGAATATAGCCTAAGAACAATACAAAAATGCTGGCTGCACTCCTCTGTTCATTGCAGCACTATTTAAAATAGCCAGAATCTGGAAAAAACCCAGATGGGCACGGCAACTGATGAGAGGCTAAAGAAACTGTGGCATATCTACATAGAATACTATGCATCTGTTATTAAAAAAAATGAAGTCATGAATTTTGCTTATATGTTTATTGACATCGAGAATTTTATGTTGAGTGAAATGAATCAGAGGGAGAGTGATAGAGAAAATGGCCTCACTAATCTGTGCTATATATAGTCAATAAAAGAGAGTATGTGGATAATATCCAGAGACAATAGAGATGAGGATTAAGAGGATCAGTCCATGGTAGAAAGTTTACCATAATGAGCGAAGCGTGCAGTTAGAGTAGAGAGGAGAAGGTTCTAATATGAAAGGGACATTCATGGCACTCCTTCATTAACAGTAGTGCAAATTACAATGTCAAAAAGAGAGAGAGAGAGAGAGAGAGAGAGAGAGAGAGTAAAATAGTAAAATGTCTGTCCCAGAAGCAAGTGGGGAGGCTAGGTGGGAAGGAAGAGAGCATTATGGAGGTTGAGAGGTAAACTGTTGACTTTGCTGGCAAAAAATGTACACTGGTGAAGTTGTTATAAAGTGTATGACTGTAACTCAATCACAAACAACTTATCTGTGGGGAAAAAAGTAGTATGAACAAACTGTTATACAAGGTTCTAAAATAAAAAGAAATTCATAAATAAAAAGGTAACAGCTTTTGAAATGTATCCTATCTGTATTTGAAAAAAATAACTTTCCTCTCTTATCAACTTTGGAATGTCTATCTCAATGTCTTTACTAAAAACTATATTTGATAGCATTTGATAATACACTTTAATTTGTTTTAAAAACTTTTATAAAATATCTACCTGTATGTAAAACATTTATAACTGAAATCTTATCTCTTACATATTTAGAAAATTTTTATAATTTCTTATGAGACACAGAAGTTCATTTTGAAGTTTCTTATTTTTCTTATGACTTAAATAGGAATTTATAGTATAAACAATATATAGTTATACTAAATACCAATTACATTGAATAACCTAATAACTAAACATATTTTAAAATGATGTAGTAACATCTGTGCCAACATGATCCAATAAAACAGTAAAAAAATCTTATGTTTCTAATAACAGAAAAAACAAATAATTAGCTTCAATTTAGAATCAAAGTAAATATATTTAAGGGAGATATTTATCAGAAGACTACAGTACTGCAGTCGCAGAAATTCAATTTTAAATACTTCAACATTTATCACTTGTAAAACACTCCATTAAAAACTGATCCACTTGCCTATAATACCTTATATTTCAACAGAAATCAGAATTCAAGTTTCCCATAAGGAATATTGGAACATTATTAAAGAACACTAAATGAAACATTTCTTCCAAAACTGTTTTTTCTACCAATAAAATGAGTCATCATTTTTAGTGGACACTGTACTTTTAAATATTTTTGCCCCAATAACTTACTTATCAAAATCTTTGTCTATTTTCTCTTGTCTACTTTATGATACAAGCACGGCATATAATTTCTTCTTATGAAAAATAATGTAAATTTATTTATGTCATCAAACAATACAAACTATGAAGCTTGCAAAAGCTGCCATTAAGTGCTAATTGCCTATCAACTTAATGGTCCTATCTTCTCAAAAATTCATGTTTAAATATAAAACAGTACCTTAGGATATAACCTTATTTGGAACTAGAATTATTGCAGATGTAAGTAACTACCTATATTTATTTAACATACATTTTATTTTTGTTTCTTTTGCTTTTTAGATACCACACTGAGTATAGCTCTGGCCTTAGTTTGGTTCTGTATTCCTGGTGAGGCACAGAGTAGCATATATAGGGACCGCAGTGTGGACTTTGGGATTGAACTAAGGTTGACTATGTATAAGGCAAACTCCCTACTCTATTATTAATCTAGTCCTTAAATATAAATATCCTTAATTTTTTTTCCTTTTAAAAATAAAATAATGAACTGTGGAATTATATATTCATGTTAAGTCATGTATTTTATGGAAGTAGACCTAATAAGTGAGTGCATTAAATACATTGATCTATATTTGTACTTTCTTTAAATAAAAATATCGATTCTTATAGCTGTATTATACAGTTACAAGGATATTTCTGAGCTATTACAGGTCACGCAGCTTGCTAATCTAAAAAATTCACTCTGAACAATTGTAGAGCTATTTGGCAGACATGATGATTTTAGAAGGGGTTCACAAAGATTGGTGAAAGAGACATGGTTTAAATATCTCTAGCTTTTTATATTGTAAAAATAGAGCGTATCAGACTATTACATCAACAGTTTAAATTTAGAGAAAACATGAAAAGAGACCATTAAATGGGCATAGTCTGTGTCGAATTTCATATACAAAATATAACAAAACTTCTAGACTTTTGTTCTATTTATTTTGTTTGTTTGGTTTTTTAATTTCATTTTATTTAGTCACCTTGGACTACAAAGTTATTCAAAGGTTTCAAACATAAAATGTCTCAACATCAAGCTCTTCACCAGTGACTACTTACTTATGTCAATGTCCCCATTTCTCTTAAACCCGCCACCAGCCTTACTCAATACAAGCAGTTCATTTTCTTATAACTTTTGGAACTGTGGTTTACCTTCTGTTTTTAATAGGGTTTCATGCATAACATGAACTCTGAGTTGAAAATTTTCTTCCAACTTTGTAGTTCTCTCTCTCGTTTTTTTTGGGGGGGGGTGAGGGTGGGGGTGAGTGTTACATCCGGCAGTGCTCAGGGATTACTCCTGACAATCTCAGAACCATATGGGATGCCGGAATTCGAACCAACGACCTTCTGCATGCAAGGCAAATGCCTTTCATCCATGCTATCTCTCCAGTCCCATAGTTCTCTATCTTATTCTCTGCTTCCCCTATCTCAAGCTTCATACTAAAGACCTTGTCCATGTTCATTCTTTCTATTGGCTTTGGTATTTAGTAATCTCTTCCTTTGTTTATCTCCTTCATATGAGAGATCATTCTGCATTAGTCTCTCTCCTGACATATTTACCACAGTTTGATTCACTCTAGATTCATGTGATTACTACCTCATTTGTATAGAAAGCTATCATTAGTGGTATCACGTAAAATGAGTTTATATGTGTTTTCTCTTCAAGAATTCTTGAGAAAGTATAGCTTGTTAATTCTACCTATTAGGCCTAACTTAACTGATCATAATTGGTTAGTTACCATGGCATCAACAAAATCTATATTTCTACTCTTTAAATTAATATAAATTCTTTTTAGAAAATACAATGAAATTTTAATATTGAACATATAGTCCAGCAGTGTAGCATTTTTTCTATTCTGTACTCATATATAAATTCTATATGAAGACTGCTATTAGAAATTAATTAGCATTCCTGTTCAACACATATAATGAATATGCAAACATATGATTACAAATAAGTCATGGATCTTGATACTTGATTTGGCCTGCCCCCTGGCCTTCTGTCTCTCCTAGAGTTTCGGTGCTGACTTTTTTGCTCTTTTGCATCAGACTTTCCCAAATGCTACAACCCAGCTCATCCTTACACATCCCTCTTTTCTCATGAAAAATCTTAAAAAGTGAGCATGGATACTAACAGTTTCACCAGTTAAAACTGCAAGACTCTTAAGTCCTAGTTGGTTTGTTTTTCATTTAGCATCATCCTGCTGACCGGCTGGAAAACTAACATATAATACCTAAGGCTTCCAGAAATTATTTGAGTCAAAAACTCGTGGGTTTACATCTTACTTTAGCTAAAAGAAAGTTCGTCCCCAGTTTCTTTGTATCTGTTTGTTTCCAACTTGGTTTCACCCAAAACAAAGATAGTCTTACTTGTAAACCTGTGTGGGTTTACAGCCCCACCCAGAGGTGTTCTATGTACAATAAACAGGGCAGTTCTGGCAGGCAATTGACGCAAGATGCTAGGTAAAAGACTGCCAGACTACACGTGCTTCACCCTCAGCCTGGTTTGGATTATTTAATGCGAGACCCCGATTCAGACTCGTTCACCTGGGCTTGGAAATAAGGCGCTTGGGGCGATTTTATAATAAGCATTGAGCTGATGCTGTGAGTGATAATACTGGATCATTGCTCACAGTATCTGGAACTTGAAAATACATTTTCACATACAAAATGCACCAGAATCATCATCACAAGGAAGACCAGGAGGAAAAGGAAGAGGAAGAGGAAAAGGAGATAGAAGTGATGAAGAAGGAAACTCCTATTTTAGGAATAACTCCTATTTTAAAAACCATTGAAAGGGGGTGTAGGAAAAGGAAGAATTCAACTTTTTTAATTGATAGGAAAGTTTTTCTGATTTGTTGTTTTTGAGGGTCTTTTTGTTTGTTTTGTTTTGGGTTTTTGTTTTTGTTTTTGTTTTGTTTTTTTTTTTTTTTTTTTTTTTTTTTTTTTTTTTTTTTTTTTTTTTTTTTTTTTTTTTTTTTTTTTTTTTTTTGGTTTTTGGGTCACATCCGCTAGTGCTCAGGGGTTATTCCTGGCTCTATGCTCAGAAATCGCTCCTGGCAGGCTCGGGGGACCATATGGGATGACTGGATTTGAATCACTGTCTTTCTGAGTGCAAGGCAAACACCCTACCTCCATGCTATCTCTCCGGCCAGTGCTGTTATTGTTTTAATCATAGATTCTCCAGTTTTGGATGCTGGTCTGTCTGTAGGGAAGTCCTGCCCTGGAGCAGGATGATGTGATCTTACACCCCACTGCACCAAAACGTAGTGAGGTTGATATCAGAAGTGGTCCAGAGATGAAATAAAGGAGGTCACTAAGGTTTTAGTTAGGCAGTACTCCAACAAGTGTTTTATTTTAATATGGAAATGTGGAGAAAATCAGAGAACCACAGCAATAGAGGGAGGAATAAGATTCTGAAATAACTACCCCCCATTTCCAGGACTATAAGGAGCAGTCATGCAAATTCTCACCAGGTTAGAAGGAATATTTTCCCTTTGGCTATTACCCAGAAAAGGTCATATCGATGGGGAAAAAAGCCCCGGATATTACAAAAAATTCCCCAAATCCAAAGTTAGACCAGGCCAGCTAGCAATTTCAATGCAACAAGAAGTGATTGGAGTGCTACAAAGGATCCTTTTGTGGTCAGCAGAATGGAGTCCCCACTATCTACTGATGGACTGGTACAATTCCCTGAATCTTAGGTCCCCTTAGAAGGACTTTGAAATGATAGATAAGTAAACAAGTATATCAAAACTTTTACACTGCCTAAGTATGGTAGAGTAACAATGGTCCTTCATGTCGCTGAACTGAGAAGATCACAGGAAAAGAGATGCAATAAACTGAAAGAAATTTTATAAGAATATTGAAAAAAACATAAAACTGAATCAAAAAATAAATCAGTAAACTTGAACTGATAAAGCCATCAAATAAAGAAAATGTAGCAATAAATATATCCTTTAAAATTAAGAACATTAAGGATCTCTGACGGAAATAATGAAAAAAAAATCCTGGAAATTATAGGAACTATAAAAGAAGGAGAAAAAAATAGAAGTAGGAAGACTGACAGGTGGAAGAAGCAATAGTTAAGAATTTTCCTAAACTGAGGAGAATACTTATGCAGGAATCTGAAAAAGTGGAAAGAAAATAAACAGAAACAGAATAACATTAAGAGACTTTGTTATCCAAATGGCAGGAGCCAAATAGAAAGACAACTTACAGTAGCAAGGCAGAAGTATCATCTCACATACATGGAAAATAAACACAAAACTGACATTTTACTCTCAAATAAATCTCTGTATGAATATAAGAAAAGTACTGAATATATTTATGTATCCAAATAAATATATTTATTTAAGAATTTATACTTATATATTTATATATTCAAATTATTGAAGAAAAAGAAATGCCAATCAAGAATCATATACCCTGCATTATTATTATTAAAAGTTGAGGGATATATAAAAACATTTTTATGTAACTGAACACATTTGTTGCATTCAATCATATTCTGCAAGGAAAACTATATGGCTCCTAATTTCAAAACTATTGAAAGTCAAAAACAATAAAGGATCCTCACATAAAATAAATCCATAATGATAAATTATATGCATGTGATCATTAATATAACCATATATTTAAATATAGCTAAGAATCCTTATTTAATTTTTATTTGTTCATTTACAAATTTACAATCTTTAACTTTTTAATAAAATCTTTTATTTTTCATATTGTTCTTTATGTAGTACAATATTTTATGATAAGCAAAATCTCCACATATTCACATATAAAGTCTAAAAGTATTCAGAAATAAGTTATTTCTCTACATAGAATCTTTTTAGGGTACAAGAAGAATATGAGGACACTGTACCACAAACTTCATTTTGATATTTTATCAAACTCTTCTCTCTTCAATTCAATGTGTGACTTATAGTGAGTGTATTGAACAGTTTCATGTTCAAATGCCCCAAATTCCTGTAGCAGTATAGAAAAATGTAGCTCATGTTCATCTTTATCTATCTCATGGAATTTATATTGCTTTAATGAGATTTAACAGCAAACATTTTTAAATAGATTTTTTAAAAAATGCGATTAAAATTCCTGATTCTCAGAAGACATTCCATCCTTTGAACTGTACAACAGCCAAGATCAATATTTACAGAAGACTGACTTTGACAATCAATGCTGAGCAGAACTCTCCTGGGATCAATAAGCAAGACCCAAGTCTAGGCTCCAGCCTGGGATTTGTACAAAAACCAATATCTCTAAGTTTAAAGGTCTGACTTTGATAACCATGACAGAGCAGAAATTCTAGAACCTTAATAAAAGACTATCCTAGACTTATTCCTAGGATCTGTGCAAATACCAGGATCTCTAATGACAGAGAACTGAGTCAGCCACAGCTGAGCAGAACGTTTCCTGGCACCATAAAAAGATAATGGAGTTCGATAATGAGCAATTCGCAGCCTGTAGCTAGCTGTTTCCATGACAGTATGCTTCAGGAGGGAGAAACGTGGAATCTCTTAGACCAAGAGAATTCTCTTTCTAATAGGGGCCGGAGAGATAGCATGGAGGTAAAGCAGCAATCCATATGGTCCCCTGAGCCTGTCAGGAGCGATTTCTGAGCATAGAGCCAAGCATAAGCCCTGAACACTGCCGGGTGTGACCCAAAATCCAAAGAAAAAGTAAAAAAAAAAAAAAAACTCCAATATTTACTGTGCCTATGCAAACAAAACAAAAATAAAAAACAAACACAAAAACAAATCCTTGCCCCACTAGCCCTCTCCCAGTTTTTTTCTTTTCCTTTCTTTTTTTTTTCTTTCTTCTTATTATTGTTTTGTTGTCGTTTTGTCTTATTATTGTTGTGTTTGTTTGCCATTGCTGGTTGTTTTTTCTTTTTTTTTCCAACAGAAACACAGAACTTGAATCATCTTGTTCTGTCTCATAAATTGTGGGGTGTCTGGGAAGTGGATGGTTCCAGAAACAAACAGTCGCTTGAAATTTGAGTGGAAATAAAAATGATCAGACCTAAACGCCAAAACCAAAGTCAACAAGAGAATATAGACTCCCAATCTACAACAAGCTACACACAAAAGGAACCAATTACACTAGCAGTCGAGAGGGCAAAGTGGGGGAGGTATCAAATGCATCCTGGGATGGGGTGGAGGGAGGACAACATTTGTGGTGAGAATGGCCGGGGGCCGGGCGGTGGCGCTGCAGGTAAGGTGCCTGCCTTGCCTGCGCTAACCTAGGACGGACGGCATATGGGTTCCCCATATGGTCCCCTGTGCCTGCCAGGAGCGACTTCTGAGCAAATAGCCAGGAGTAACCCCTGAGCATCACCGGGTGTGGCCCAAAAACCAAAAAAAAAAAAAAAAAAAAAAAAAGAGAGAGAGAGAATGGCCCTGATTCACTTTCGCTGTGTGCCGTAAATATAATGTGAAAGACTTGTAATTCACTTTGATCACAATAAAATTAAAAAAATATTTCTGATTTTTAGCCAGGTAAATCTTGATCATTTGCACTTCTAACAAGTTCTCAGTTGATGACAATGCTGCTGTCTTTAAGCCATAATTTGAGAGTAACTTTTCTGTAAGTTAAAGTAAATGTCAAGCAAGGATCATTCAAGTCTTATTCAAAATTTGATAAACTAGTAAAATATTTTGGATGCAATTGTAAATTTTCTTATAACTATACGAATCAATTTAACGTGTGTTCTGTTGATCTTTGAACAAATGAAATGCTATAATGTACTAATGTATACTGCCACACTTAAATCTAATGAATAGTCATATATAATATAAAATGTTGAGCAACTATTACTGTATATGATATTTAATACTTTGCTCCAGGTATTTGATGCTGCAAGATATATTAAAATAAATCTCAGGACTAGAATTAAGGAGTAGAGCAGTAAGAAGTAGAGTTTGCCATACATGTCTTAATTCAGGGTTTGATTCTAGGCACCATATATTGCCCTCCAAGACAACATGGAAAAATACCTGAGCATAGAATCACAAGAAGGTCTCAAACACAGTTGGGTGTGACTCAAGCAAAACAAACAAACAAACAAAAAAGAAAAGAAATCTCACACCTAGAAAAATTATAATATACCACAGAAATTTAATACATAAATAAATTTTACAATATTAATTGGCAGGTTATCAATAAGTAGGTCATCATACTAAAACCTATAATCAATAGATATTAATAAATACAATAAAATTAATCTTCAACATAATTTAAATATTTAATTAATTAGATTATTTATTGTTTACTAAATTAACTAGTTAAAATGGAGTGGAGGCAAGCACATCTTTCTTTCCTTTCTGTTCTCTAAATTTGTGTTTCTTGAAGCATATTTAGCAGTGCATTTGACCTAAGTGATGTGCCAAAGTGAAACAAAGAATACAGTTCTGTATTCCTCCTTGGAGAAATATAATGCATATTATCACTTTAATATTTCTAGGAAGACAGTTAAACATATAAAGCATATGTTGACTTTGCTTAACCCAGTTACCCTTCAATATGAAGCCATAAAAACTCTGAAATTTTGAAAACACTCATCTGCACCTATCATTTTATAGGTAACTAATAGTACAAATACTGGATTTTGAGAAAAAGTACACTAAATTATAATTCTTAGCACACTTTATTTCCCTACTAGCTTTTTGACTTCATGTGAAATAGTTCTGATATATAATTTATGTCTTATATTAAATGGGACGTATTCAAGGTGAATCTGGAATGAAAAGTCACTAGTTTCAAGTGAATCATCAAACTGTATGCTAAAACCTAGAAAAGTGGTATTTAAATAAAGTTTAAAACTGAATATTATTTTGTATTTAAATATTCTAAAATTATAGTCATGTGTTAGTTTTTAGAATGAAGATATCAGTCATCACAGTTTTAATTGTATACCAAAATTTGATACTGTGACATAATCTTTTAGCTAATACTTAATATTTACATTATAAGCATTTAAAAGTCTATTTAGTTATATTCAAAATTCTCATTTTTTTCAAAAGCCTTTATGACAAAATACATGGGAATTCTACATAAGAGGTAGGTAGAATACATAGGAGTTATTTTGGATACCTACCCTACTAGAATCAAGCATGACCTTTATGAGCATATTTCATAATCCTCAAGGATAAAACCTCCAAACTAAAAGACAGGTTTAAAAATTACAAGAAAATTCAGAGACTAAATATAGGGAAATAACAGAGAGGACTGAAGATAATGCAATATAGATTTATATACTAATTAGATTTTACTTTTCTGTGTTCATGATACTTAACATTTTAGAGCATCGTTAATGTAGAAGAGATTGCTATTCCAAGTATCAACTAATTCCTAGCGGCAACTAAAAATACCTGTCAGTCATCATGCCTTTAATACATAAATAACCATCTTAACTAATACTTTGAGCTATCTTCTATACCCTATGCTTATATATCAAGTAACTACCAGCTTCAGCCCTAATTATTATCCCAGACTAGATACTATCTTGATAGTGCAAAGCCCTGAATATTTTAAATCAAACAATCCTAAATCTTTTGAACATATCAATAAATCAATCACACAGAGAGACACACACACACATAGCTAATTATATAGTATACAGGTTAGGGATTGATTACCTGGAAGGAGAGAATAGGAGGAGATAGA
Organism: Crocidura indochinensis; assembly: GCA_004027635.1. Lineage (NCBI taxonomy): Eukaryota > Metazoa > Chordata > Mammalia > Eulipotyphla > Soricidae > Crocidura > Crocidura indochinensis. Next base: position 26,192 of record PVKC010001041.1, read on the forward strand.
AGGGAGCAGAGGGGAGGAGGAAAAAAGGGAGAAGAAAAAAGAAGGAAGGATGAAGGGTGAGGAGAGGAGATAAAGTAAGTGAAGAAAAGGGGAGGAAGGGGAAGAAGAAGGAGATGAGAGGTGAATAGAGGAGAAAAAGAAAGAGAAGAGGACAGGATAGGATAGGAGAAGAGAGGAAAGAGGGGAGAAGAGACAAGAGGAAGTGATAGAGGGGAAGGCAGAGAAGAGGAGGGGAGGGGAGGGAAAAGGTAGAGAATAAGAGGGGAGAGGGGAGTGGGAAGGGTGGGGGTAAGAGGAGAGGGGAGAAGAATGGAAGGACATAAGGAGAACATGTTGAGGAGCATGGAGAACTGGAGGGGAGTTAGGGGAGAGGAGATGAAGACAAAGGAGTTGACAGATGAGGAGTGAAGAGGAGAAGAGAGGCTAGAAGAGAGGAGAGGGGACAGAGGAGGGAGAGAGAAGGGGAGTCTGGAGACGGAAAAAATTCTGTTTTTTTGTTTTGTTTTGGTTTGTTTTATTTTTTTGTTTTTTCGTTTTTGGCGGGGGCACACCCGACAGAGCTCAAGGGTTATTACTGGCTCTGTGCTCAGAAATAGGTTCCTAGCTTGGGGGATCATATGGGATGCCAGGGATTGAACCTGTGTTTGTCCTTGGTCAGCCACATGCAAAGCAAACGCCCTACTACTGTGCTACTACTTCACCCATGAGAGGGAAGAAATTTCTAAGAAATTTTCTGGACCAGGGGAGAGATAGCACAGCAGTAGGGCGTTTGCCTTGCATGCAAGCAGATCCAGGATGAACTGTGGTTTCAATCTCTGCATCCCATATGGTCCCCTGTGCCTGCCAGGAGTGGTTTCTGAGCAGAGAGCCGGGAGAACCCCCTGAGCGTGCACCAAGTGTGACCCAAAAACCAAAAATGAAATAAAATAAATAAATAAATAAATAAATTCTGGATCAGATTTTCTCTTCCTCCTTCTCCCTTCTATTCTGATGCCTTCTCCTTCTAACCCTGCAATATGGCCCTATCTCTATCTGCCTCTGCCTCTTTCTCTTAGAAACCATGATCAGTAAAGCTTCTTCCGAGGAAATGAACATCTTTTATGCAATCATTTCTATAAATTTAATTCCAAATGCCATTAAATAAAGCAGAAGCACTCTGACATCATTTGCCAACAGCTTCATATAAATTTTATCATTATGCTAACACTTTATCAAATTCATGAAATATGTACTTATATCAAATTTTTATTCACACATTTCATTTTACTTATAATGTAATTATACTTGTTGATATAACAGTAAACAGATGAAACTGGCCAAGACATAATCTCACATAATCTTCTTGAGAATTTTCTTCTGGGTTATTCTAAGGGTATCTGAATAATTACATTAACATCAGACATAATAGTAGTAGAAAAATTAAGTTCCATACTTACAAAACATCTACATAAAATAGAGATTTAGGGAGTCAAAGAGATAACATAGAGGTAAGGCATTTGCTTGCATGCAAAAGGACCGTGGTTCTAATCCAGGCATTCCCATATGGTCCCCCGAGCATAGAGCCAGGAGTAACACCTGAGCACTGCCGGGTGTGACCCCAAAACCAAACCAAACAAACAAAATAGAGATTTAGGGATCTTAGTGACAGTACAGTAGGTAATGTTTTGACTTGCACACAACTGACCAGGGTTTGATTCCCACATCCCATATAGTACCCTGAACTGGTCAGGGATGATTACTGAGTCTAGATAAGGAGTAATACCTGACAATAGCCAGTGTGGCCCCAAAACAAAAATAATACCAAAACAAACAAATAAATAGGCATTTAAAAGTTCAGTAGAAAATATAATAAAAAGAGCTTTATCTCCTGAGCTAAGGAGAGGAATATGTCACAGGACTTCAAGGAGTTGATGTTCATATGGAAGACCATATGCCCTGTAATTATGTTTGCTCTATGTTATGGTTTCTCCAACAGACAGATTGTTTTCAAAAGTAGCTCTAATTAATGCATTAATACCATTTATATTATTATAAGTAATAAAAGGCATAATGAGAGTTTTTATGAGCATAAAGTGCCTCTTTTGACCTCTCCCATAACAATCCACATGTCAAGTAATACATTTCGGAAGGTCTGTGCTGAACAATGTGGCAATGTCTATTCTTCAATCTTGTTTAATAGACAAAATTGTAAGATGAAGATATAAACCTTTGTGCTAATCTATTTGGGCAGGACTTAAACATATAATTAGTTTATACATAAATATTTAATCATAAAATGTTTTCTTTTATAAGTCCTAGATACAATTTTTTTATTTTTTATTTTGGGCCACACCCGGTGTCCCTCAGGGGTTACTCCTAGCTATGCACTCAGAAATCACTCCTGGTTTGGGGGACCATATTGGAACCAAGATCTGTTCTGGATCAGTGTTCAGGGCACACACCCTACTGCTGCGTTATCGCTTCGGCCCCCTAGTTACAAAATTTTTAATAAAGTTTGAACATTCAAAAGGAGCTGTCTGTTCTATATATTGAAGATTATATATGTTAGCAAGTAAATTTTATTTGTAAAGACACATCCTGAGACTAGAAATAAAAAAAAAAAACACAACTGATTTGGGCACTAGGAATGTCATAGGCATCAGAAGTCAGTGAAACAGGGGCAAAAGTGATAGTATACTGAATAATGAACTTGCTTTATATTCTGCCAACCTGGTTTGATCCCCTGTATTCCAAAGTTATCAGAATGCATAAGCATGATTGTATATGACCCAAAAAATGAAACGAAACAAAAATAGTTCACTGAAGTTGGTGAAGAAAGCAGTTTGGTATGAAGCTGCCCAGTGATTGGTTGCTAACAATATGCCAATTACCACATTACCAAATGACCTTACGTTACATGTTATAAACACCAAAGAAAGACAGTGTTGGAATATGAAATTCTAAGTATCTGAGCAATTATAAGTTGACCCATAATATAGTGTTCTAGATGTAATGTTAACGGCCTTTATTCTCATGTATTCTCAAACTAATTAGATCCCCTCAAAAATTTATGAATTTATTAAAGTATGTACTCATCTAACCTTTATGTTTAACCAAAACTGTTAAATAATAATCAGATGTCTGAACTGTAAAATGATTAATGTCTCCTATTTAATATGGAGACTGCTTTGCATTATAGATATAAAATGAAGCCTGAACTCTAAAAATCAGTCACAGTTTATCAAATTTTTCTGGCAGTTACTACAAAGTGTTTAAATTGGAAACAAAGCTCTATTACTAATTGTTTCATTTGTGCTAACATAGTGAACATTATATCAGTCAAAGGTCATAGTAAAGAATAGAATGACTCCTAAAGACAAAATGAAACAAACACCAGTAAGACTCTTAAATAAGAGTCCACACAAGACTACACTCATCTATTATATTATTTCATCCAGCGTTTTTTTTGTTTGTTTGTTTGTTTTGGTTTTTTTTTTTTTTTCAAAAATTTACTTCCCTGACTAGGATCTCTTTTCTTTGTTTGCCCCAATTTTGGATATGATTTCAGTCACCTGCCCAGAATACATGAGAATTATGAAACTCCATGTATACATAATAAAACTGGTTTCTCTTCTCTCTTGTGAAAATGTCAATCAATTTGGCCTGATATCCTAAGCTACTGAAGTAGAGGAATAATTAGATTAATATATTCTGCCCCAATAGTCGTTTTGATGAATGTCAGAAAAGCAAGGTAACATTCTAATGTCTTGCCACTTTGAAGTATAAAGGAGAAAATATTTTTATGTCATAGTCAAAGACTTCATGAAAACTTCATATAAACAGTCTCAAATATATCCTATGGCTACATTTTTACAATGTTTTATGAAATGAATACATATGTCAAATAAAGTTTTAATTTTATATACATTTTAATGTCGATGTATTTTGTACTCAGTCAAGATCAGTTAACTTACTACAACAATGTTGTTTTCTATGTAATTCATCTTATTAAAAATTGCATATTTAGAAATATAGGAAATGGGTTTATGCACTTGGTTGCATGCACTTAACCTGAGTTCAATTCCTGACACTGATGTTTTTCCTAGAGTACCTCTAACAGTAATTCCTGAATAAAAATCAAGAGTAAATCTTTAACACTGTCAAGTGGGAAGGAGTGGCACCTTCTTTCCCAAAACTGCATTACGAATATACATAACATATCATATATTATCTATTACACCCATAATCAAGTACAGATTTTGTACCATATAGAACAATCCTAAAAAGGCATGCATATAGGTTAAATCTAGATATCCTAAACATTTCTTTTATTAGTCAAATGACATAATTAATAAAATTGATTATACTTACTGTACATATTAATTATACTACAGAAACTTTCATAATAATACTATACCTCTAGCTATTTTATGTTAAATGTTTCATTTGGAAAAATTCATGATTTTTCAGTGCTCTGAGCTTTTTGCATAAGCATATTTTAACCGCATGTCTCTAATCAGTAAAAGGTTCTGACATAGAATTTATTATACTCAGTTCTGGAAATCAAAGTACAAATATAATTTTCTGGTTTCTTGAAAGAGGCATACTACAAAATGGGGAAAAACACACACAGAAAACCCAGAAAATATATGTGGCAATATGTATTATGATATGTCTATTTACTAAAATAACATGGGGAGATGAGAGGTAGTTTCCATTAAGAGGCAACGATGGGGCTAGAGAGATAGCACAGAGGTAGGGCTAGGGCTTTTGCCTTGCATGCAACAGACCCAGGCTGGACCTGGGTTAGACTCCCAGCATCCCATATGGTGCCTTGAGCTTGCCAGGAATGATTTCTGAGCACAGAACCAGGAGTAACCCTTAAGCGCTGTCAGGTATGGTCCAAAAACCAAAAACCAAAAAAAAAAAAAAAAGGAAAATAAAAAGGAGGCAACAAAACTGAATATACATCAAGAAATCACTCTAGTTTGTGAATAGAAAGACATTTTAGAGGTTTAATCAGAGAGAGGAAAATATGCTTGACTAAGAAGGTGGTATAATGACCTTGTAAAAGACAGTAAAAATAAGTTACATATTTACTATAGAGATAATTATGATTAACTTTAAAATTATCTTGAAATAAATTTGGCACAGAATTTAAAATGCCAATAAGCATACCAATTCGATGGTTATATAAGCATTTTCTAGTGGATGAATATCCATATATATTCTTTTATTTTTGTTATTTCTAGCTTTAATTTTTAATTATTTTTATTTATTTAAAATACATTTGAATTGAGAAAAATTGATTGGAATGTCATCGAACAGATCATATATGTATAAATATATTTGTACTATATATGTTTTATACAATACTATTGAAATCAAAATTAAAATGCTAATCAATTAGGTACTAGTATTTAATTCATTACAATATTCAAATCAAATGACAATTATGCATTTACAAAAATTAAAAATATCTCGATATATAGGAGAGCATAAATTATTTTTAAAAAAGTAACAAGAAAAGGTCAAATACCAAAACCAATACTAATACATTCTGTGAAATATATTAAAACTTGTCATCAGTATGCCTTTCTGTTTATAAATAAATAGATAGCACTCTTCTACTAAATAATAGTTTTTATGTTCCCTTTCAACCAAAGAGAAATATGGAGGATAATTTACAGAGATATAAAATTAAACCATTATTATCATCAATTTTCTATTTAAACAAAAACTGGGTTTTGTGGTCAAATATGGAAACGTTCTGTAAAAGCCCTCATAAAATCATAGAAATAATAAAAATAAAAGAACTATGCCAAAAGTTGGATTTGGTCTATACAGAGATGAATGAATTGATAAAAAAAAAAGTCTTTAAAGCAAGAACAAAATGAGAACATTTAAATATTCAAATAGATTAGACATGTAAAGCTGCCCTCCCTGAGAAATAAATATCACTGTGTGGCAACATGTAATAATTTCTAAACTAAGGAATGGATATCTATTGTACCAAACATCAGAAACCTCAACCTATGAACCCATACCTTCAACAATAAAACTGGTAATCAAAAACTAGGACAAAAAAAAGGAGTTGGAGTTATTGGTAGGTACCACTTTTGTGATTACCCTTAATCATACTGGAGAATATCAGATTGGATTTTATTCTGCATGGTTAGAATCCATGAGGTTAAATTTCCATAGAATAATTTAACTTCCCCAAGGAATAGATAAAGAGAAAGAAGAACTGGACATTAAGAATACAATCCCATTCACATTAGTGCCACACAAACTCAAATATCTCGGAGTCAACTTGACTAAAGGCGTGAAGGGCCTATACAAAGAAATCTATGAAAACCTGCTCCAAGAAATAAGAGAGGACATGCGGAAATGGAAGCACATTCCCTGCTCATGGTTAGCAAAATTAACATCATTAAAATGGCAATACTCCCCAAAGCATTGTACAGATTTAATGTAATCCCTCTAAAGATACCCATGGCATTCTTCAAAAAAGTGAATCAAACACTTGTGAAATTCATTTGGAATAATAAATACACTCGAATAGCTAAAGCAATCATTGAGAAAAAGAATATGGGAGACATACTTTCCTCAATGTTAAACTGTATTAAAAAGCAATAATTATCAAAACAGGGTGGTATTGGAATAAAGACAGACCCTCAAATCAGTGAAATAGCCTGCATACTCAGAGAATTTTCCCCAGAAATTCAATTACCTAGGTTTTTGTTTTGTTTTGTTTTGTTTTTGTTTGTTTGTTTGTTTTTTATAAAGGAGCAAGAAATCCTAAGGCAATCCTCTTCAGCAAGTGGTGTTGACACAACTGGTTAGCCACATGCAAAAAAGCAATCTCAGACCCCCAGCTAACACCATGTATAAAGGTAAAATCCAAATGGATTAAAGGCTTTGATATCAGACCTAAAACCATAAGGTATATAGAACAATATGTAGGTAAAACACTCCATGACATTGAGATTAAAGACAACTTGAAGAAGGAAACAGCACTCTCCAAACAAGTGGAAGCACAGATAAACAGATGGGAATATATTAAGCTGAGAAGCTTCTGCACCTCATTGGAAATAGTGCCCAGGATACAAGAGCCACTCACTGAATTGGAGAAACTATTCACCCAATACCCATCAGATAAGGAGCTAATATCTAAAATATACAAGGCACTGACAGAACTTTACAAGGAAAAAAAACATCTAATCCCATCAAAAAATGGGGAGAGAAATGAAAACTTTGTCAAAGAAGAAATACAAAGGGCCAAAAGGCAAATGAAAAAAATGGGACCGGAGAGATTTGCCTTTCATGCAGAAGGTCATTGGTTTGAATCCTATCATCCCATATGGTCCTTTGTGCCTGCCACAAGCAATTTCTGAGCATAGAGCCAGGAGTAACCACTGAGCAATGCAGGGTGTGACCCAAAAACAAACAAAAACAAACAAAAAACTCCACATCACCGATTATCAGGGAGATGCAAATCAAAACAAATAGGAGGTACAATCTCATGCCACAGAGATTGGCGCACATCACAAAGAATGAGAAGTATCAGTGGAGGGAAAGAAACTCTTGTTCACTGCTGGTGGGAATGCCATCTAGTTCAACCATTATGAAAAGCGATATGGAGATTTCTCCAAAAACTGGAATGTGATCCAGCTATACTACTCCTAGGGATATGCCTAGGAACACAAAAGTACAATACAAAAATCCTTTACTCACATCTATATTCATTGCAATGCTATTTACAATAGCCAGACTCTGGAAACAACCAAAATGCCCTTCAACAAATGAATGGCTAAAGAAACAGTGGTACATATACACAATGGAATGTCATGCAGCTGTCAGGAGAGATGAAGTCATGAAATTTTCCTATACATGGATTTACATGAAATCTATTATGCTGAGTGAAATAAATCAGAGAGAGATAGATGCAAAAGTTTCCCTCATCTATGGGTTCTTAAAAACGATAAAAGACATTTTTTGCAATAATTCTCAGAACAAAAGAGAGAAGGACTGGAAGTTCCAGCTCACAACATGAAGCTCACCATAAAGAGTGATGAGTGCTGTTAGAGAAATAACTATTTTGAGAAATATCATAACAATGTGAATGAATGAGGGAAGTAAAAAGCCTGTCTCGAGTACAGGCGGTGGTGGGGTAGGGAGGAGGGAGATTTGGGGTATTGGTGATGGGAATGTTGCACTGGTGAAGGGGTGTTCTTTATATGACTGAAACCCAACTACAACCATATTTGTAATCAAGGTGTATAAAGATATTAATAAAAATTTCCATTCTCTTAAGTATCACACAAACTCAAATATCTTGGAGTCAACTAAAGATGTGAAGGACTTATACAAAGACACTAGAAAAAAAAGAGATAATTTATTTTTATTTTTATTTTTATTTTTTTGGTTTTTGGGTCACACCCGGCGACGCTCAGGGGTTACTCCTGGCTATTCGCTCAGAAGTCGCTCCTGGCAGGCACGGATAATTTTTGAAAAAAAAAAACACATTAATTTTCATATGATAGGTTAGTAAACAAGTGACATCTCACAACTTCCTCCTTAACCAATTCTACTCAAATTATTTGCACAAGCTTGCAGACTCAGAAGGGTGTTATATAAATAATATAAGAGCTATATATAAGTTAAAGAAGATTCTGAACAGTTATATTTACACATGTATTAATATCTATTCCTAAAAGTGCATTTTATATCTAGGAGTTGAATATTATTTACTATTATTACTCTTATTTACTATCCTACATTTAATTTTCAATTATCCTTTATGAGCATATGCTTACTTTATAATTAGATATGAAAAGTTTAAAATCATTTTGTATAATTGCATATAAATGATTAACTTCATTCTAATTTCTTAGTATTTTAAACTTTTTCTCCAATATGTATACATATTTAGGATCTAATTTTGTATTTTTTGGGGCCACACCCATTTGATGATCAGGGGTTACTCCTGGCTAAGCGCTCAGAAATTCCCCCTGGCTTAGGGGGACCATATGGGACCCCGGGAATAGAACCACTTTCCTTCCTTAACTAGCAATTGCAAGGCAGACACCTTACCTCTAGCGATACCTCCCCAGCCCCATCTAATTTTGTATTTAATATGATTTTCTTTCTTTGCATATGATGTTGATATTAACTAATGATCCCAATTAATGAGATAAAATAATATAATTGTCTATTTTGACTCAGTATATGTAAAAATGGGCATATACTTTTTAAAGATTCCAAACTGGAAACATATAAAACTTCAATAGATCTAAGATTATTGATCATATAAAAATTTAAGCAAAATTTTTAGGAAAAACATATCATCTTTAAATTATTTCGGATGTTCAAATGTTTAAACAACTGTAAATTAATTTTGATCCAGCATAAAGCTCTAGACTTTTTCTGTCATTTCTTGTCATTCCCACTCAGAGAATAGCCCACTGCCTCAGAAAATTCTTAGTCTCTTTTTCCATTATTGTATATGAAAATATCACAAGCCCATCAACCCCAAACTATTTTTTTTTGTTTTGTTTTTGGGCCACACCCGGTAACGCTCAAGGGTTACTCCTGGCTATTTGCTCAAAAGTCGCTCCTGGCAGGCACAGGGGACCATATGGGGAACCGGGGGAATCGAACCACAGTCCGTCCTAGGTTAGCGCAGGCAAGGCAGGCACCTTACCTCCAGTGCCACCGCCCGGCCCCTGGCCCCAAACTATTATACAAATTGCAAAGGAGAAAAAGAGAAATATGAAGATAAATGGCAAAAGGAAAAAATAATTCTTATTCACCTCAGCCTTGCAAATTAATACTTTCTTAGATCTTTACCATTACAGAAGGAAACAAAATGTGGAAGACAAGAGGAAAGCAAAAATGAGAAAGAAAAGGAGAATGAAGAATATTAAAGATATTTTTCACTTATTCACAATAGCTTAATATTTATAAATTTGCAATAAAAAGTGAAAGTTTCATATTGAAACTGTGTTGTTAAAATCTTTTATCCCTAGACATGTATTCCAGCTTCCCCAAAATTGTGAATATTATTATAGCCACAACACAACCATTACACAGTTATTTAAAGCAAGCATATGCGATTTCTTGTTTTGGGAAAGACAAACAAAAAATAAACCAATCATTACTTTCTCTGACCCCTTCAAATCCACAGTTTCTCCTTTTTTTTTTTCTTTTATGTCACAATTTGGTGGTGGCATTTAATTCTTGAAGTGCAATAAAGTTGCTTGCCCTGGGCCTGATTCAAACTTGTTTGTTTCTCTACATCTTATTTGGCATTGATTTGTAGAAAGTGCTGTCTACAAAATTCCCTAGAATTTGATATATGTCAATTTGACCTCCAGAATAGTGCTATTGATATGGATATTTTCTGGATGACTCTCTCTAAATTTAAGTAATTTTCACAGCTGGACAGTGAAAGAAATCCCCAAGCAAATAAAGGTAATATATTGATTGACACTCCAAAAGTCCCTGTCACATCCTAGAGTTCAAATAAAGTGATACACTTAAAACCTGCAGAATCACTACTTGTTTTATGTCTTCATTGGGACTTAAAAAACAATTAAAGTGTTTTAGTGTCACATAATGAATTTCTTTGGGCCTCTGACAATGATTTGTTACACTTCATTGAGGACTATACCAATCACATGCCATTTGATGAGAGCACACTGTTGGTGATTTTTCTAAGAGAGTGGAGTAGAGCTATCAAAACACTTGATGCTTACAGAAGAGAGCACATCTAACTGGTTCATGCATAAGGTTTTGGTCTTATTATTATCACATTCTAATAAATCAAACTAAACATTCATTTTCAACTTAAGCAGCTGGTTAGTTCAGTCACTGAATCAAGGCAAACACATAGGAAATGTCATTTCCTATCTTCCAGAAACAAAGGAAAACTCATACAAAAAGACACGCTAAACAAACAGGATTTTCAGCAAAACAAATAGTTGAGAATATGACTAAACTGCAAAGTTCTACTCAATTACTTTTAATATTTTATATAACACATAAAATATTCTGCTTTATTATCAAAGACTATAGTAACCTTAAGAAGTTAAAATATGCAATTATTCTTTATATTGAAATCTTCAATACTTGCAATAAAAGCTCAAGTTTTCATATTTTATAGGACATCGATTGCAAAAAGAGCAATCAAAATAAGTAGATAGACTTGTTTGTGAATATAATACACATTGTATTCATTTTCAATGATTGAAAAACATATTACCATAAACTTAGCCACATCAAGTAACACTCATTTATTATCTGTTTATTTTGTGTGTGTTGAATACTATTTCATTTAACATGAGCCTGCCTGCCTCCCACAGAGCTGTCCAAGTTATAATCAAGGCATTAGAAACAATGATGTTCTCATTTGTAAAGACCCTCTTCTAAACACATTTCAATTTCTGGGAGAAATTGTAGAGCTGAGTACTTTAATATTTTGCTAATATTCATGCCAAAAATTGTTGTTAGTAATTACAAACTATGACCAGAAAGATAGTACAGTTTTGTCTGATCCCTGATATCCAATATGTTCTTCCAAGCACCATCAGGGCTGATTCCTTAGTAGCCATGCTACTAGAATCTTCAATGTATAGAACTACAAATCAGCTTAAAACAGAATTTTGTGTATTAGAAGTGTTGTATAAATCAAATAATTTATTTTATAATCCTGTGAATTCTTAATAGGTTAAACAATGACCTTTTCTTCAGACATATTAAGAAGAAACAGGTAAAAAGATATTTACTGAAAAGTATATATTTCTCATATGTGGGAGATAAGAAAGCTTAGCAAAACTTGCTATTTTTTATGAGGTCTTGGATACCATATTTAAATAGCTTATTTAACACTGAGGTCTTTAGGAAGAAGAAAAGATGAAGATGGTAACCCTGAGTATACAGTAAAACACCAAGGAAACTCTTAAGAAATGGGGCCAGAGAGATTGCATGGTAGTAGACCATTTTCCTTGCATGCAGAAGGACAGTGGTTCTAATCCTGGCTTCCTATATTGTCCTCCGAGCCTGCCAGGAGTGATTTCTGAGTGTAGATCCAGGAGTATATATATTATATATATATTATGTATATAATATGTATATGTATATATACCAAAATATCTCCTTAACAAAGGTAATAAAAATATATATTCAGGGTCTGTCCTATGAAATTGTCCATTTGTTATAAACCTGTTTTAGGTTTGCTCCTGCACTGTCTAATAGTGCAACAGAGAGAGACTCATGTGGTATATTTATCAAGAGACAAGAAACATGGAGATCACATTAGATTTCTATTATAATGTTATCATCTTCTCTAGAGTATGATTAGAATTAGTTTAGTACATTTTGATTTCCTCCAAAGAACACCTTAAAGAAAAATTTAATGCTCATAATGTTATCACTATCTTAGTAAAAAATATCATATGAAAATAGGTTTGGGTCATTTGTAGTGGTGTTCAGGGCTTACTAGTGGCCCGATGATCAAGTATCAATTCATTTTTGATTTTTTTTTGGAGGGAGGTATTACTCCTAGCAACGTTCTGTTTATCCCTGGATTTGAACTCAGGTATCACTCCTGGTGGTCTTAGCGGACAATATGAATGCTGGGCGTTGAACTTTGGATCTGCCTTGTGCAAGGCAAGCACACTATCTGCTGTGCTGTATCACTGGCTCCAATCAGGGACCATTTTTAGCAGTTTTAAAGAACCATATATGGTCCCAGAAACTGAAACAGGGTCAAGCATATACAAGGTAAGTTTTCTACTGGCAATTCTTTCTCTCTGGACCATCCAAAGTCATTATTAAACCAAAGGCTGTTGCTGAAGCAGATAGATGGCAAGTAGTGTCAGAGAGATTTTTAGTCTATGAAGAGTATGGGTACAAACCTCAGTGTGCTGATCCAGGTCTGTTTTCCCAGCTCTATACTATGACATGATTCCTATATTAAGTAAAGACAGATGGCAACCTGATGTTAGTGCATCAGATCTGAAGGAAACTGACAAATGCGTTTCTTTTAAAGGGCAATTAATTCATTAAAACAAAATTGAATTTAAGTTTTTATAATTTCACAAATTAGAAAAATTTTAAAATGATCTATTTTGAAAATTAAGGTGACTTTTTCATAAGTGGGGTGGGGAGTTGATATATGAATAATTAGACATCTGGCCACACTACATAAGTGACTAGACAAAAGATAAAAATACATATATTATTTCTTGTGATTTTTCTCCTAATTTCTCTTTATCTCCTATAACCCTATCTGTTTCAAATATGATTAAGGAAAACACATTTTTTATTTATTCAAATTAAATACTTGCCACTAAATTGAACAATTTTGTCTCCTAAAGAGGTCAGCTTCATTGTGTGAACATTCTTTAAGAAGAGAAAGAGAAATAACAAAATTGATAAAATCTCCTCCCATTTTTAACTTATAAAGTTTTATTGGAGTTACTTAAACTCCAGAGAATCACAAATATATGAGTTCATCGAGGAAGCTAAATTTGAAAGATGATAAAGTCATAATTATAGCTATCAGTACTAAGTGTCAAACCCCTTTCTAGGAGGCTTAATAGCACTATTATATTTAATATAATCAATGAACAGAGAGTACTTACTAGCATCCCTACTTATCAGGCAAAAAAAAAACAAGGTTTATAAACCAATTCATATGTATTTCTCTATATTTTTAGCCAATTTTATAAATAACCAACCAAAATACCAAGAGGTAGATAAGAATTTTTAGACAATATCCTGCAACCACTACTATATTCTTAAAGCAATGCTTTGCAAATAACAACTATGAAATAATCTTGTTACTAGAGATAATACAGTATGTAAGACATTTACTGCATGCAATCAACCTGATTTCAATCCCTGAACTGCATGAGGTCCTCTGAACCCTGTCAAGCATGATCCCTAAGCACAGAGCCAAGTATGACCCAGAATAAAAACAAAACTTTCACATATTTCATTTGCTAATTTATGATTCAATCAAATTGGAAAAGCCTATAAAATTGCCTATAATAAATTTAGATAAATGACAAATTAAATGTATTTAATGCATAATATTTTGTATAGGGACTAGACTCAGAGAAAAGGGTAGAATATAAGGAAGGTTGGAGGAAGGTAGAGGGAAGTTGAGTGCAGCAGGACTGGAAGCACTATTTGTGCAATATATACTCAGCTTGATGTAGCATTGTTCAGTCCTGCAGTGCTTGGGAGCTTCTAAGATCATAGCCAGAAGGTCAAGGGAAAGTGAGAAGATTGGGTTGACAGGACTTGAACTCAGAGCACTGACCATACAAGACATGTATTTGAGCTATCTACCCAACCCAATACTCTATTTTTTTAATATATTTTTGTATAACATAGAAAATAATCTGCTGGCTAGGACAGGTTATTTAGATCCACACTACTCCATAACTATTTAAGCTTTGGAAATAAAAATTAAAACAAAAATATATTTTCAAGTAGGCCAAAGAAATATATATTGGGGCCCGGGAGATAGTATGGAGGTAGGCGTTTGCCTTTCATGCAAAAGGTCATCGGTTCGAATCCCGGTGCCCCATATGGTCCCCCATGCCTGCCAGGAGCAATTTCTGAGCATGGAGTCAGGAGTAACCCCTGAGCACTGCTGGGTGTGACCAAAAACAAAACAAAACAAAACAAACAAAAAAAAAAGAAATATATATTAACATTTTATACCACAAATATAATTAAATGAAATTTGGAAATTTTTTTATCTTAGCAAATATCATTTAGGACTCTTCCATGGATTGTATTTAAAAGTACCATTAAAATAATCTTCATATAAATACATGCAATTCATTGGAATGAGATATTACCTTCAGTAGCAATAAGATTGGCTAAATCATATAATTTTGTCTAAAGAATTTCAAATAATCATAAATCTTCTAAAAGAATTGCTTAATTTACTCATCTTTCATGTCAAAGTACAAGAAGAATTGATTTGTGTGTTAAGCTGAGATTGAAAGTGTTGCTTTTATTTATCAAATAATTATTTCACATAGATTTATCCTATCATGGACAGAGAGCTATAATTCCTGCCCTGGAGATATTTACAACTTTGTAATGAAGATAAAATAAGTACAAGCTACTGCAACACAAAAGTAGCTATAATACAGTTTAAAAATTTACAATAAACTCTAGGACCTAGAGAAGGGGTAGCTGTAGTAAGTTCTAAAGATTATCCCCTTATGCATTCAACAAAGACTCCTTGTTAAGGATAGAATTGGGTCCTTCCTAAACTTTATATGATAAAGACTAACTGCCAGTACTTTAGAATTATGTTTCTGTGTTTCCCATCATTTCTCAAACTACAGTTCCTTTGTGCCCTTCCTTCCTTTCTTCCTTCCTTCCTTCCTTCCTTCCTTCCTTCCTTCCTTCCTTCCTTCCTTCCTTCCTTCCTTCCTTCCTTCCTTCCTTCCTTCCTTCCTTCCTTCCCTCTCTTACTGGTTGACCTACTTAGTCTCGTGCTAAAGTCTTCGATTTGTGAGATTTTCAATATGGTTCTCTTAAATATCCCAGAGCCTTAAACTGGAGATGATGTGAGGCATATGCATCCTTGATGAGAAATGCTCTTTTAACATTTAACTATATTTAGATATAGGCCCAATATTTTTCTCTTTTGATTTCTAGCTCCACACTGAGCAATGCTTAGGGCTTACTCCTCATTCTGTGCTCATACCTTGTCATCCTTGAGGGTTTTTTTTTGGGGGGGGGAGATCATATGTAGTGCTGGGATTCAAACTGAGTCAGTGGAATACATACCAAGAGTAGAGGCCTCTGTACTATATGGATAGTATGGAGGGTCCAGTAAGTCATGGAGGTAGGACCTTACATGATAACCTTATATGAAAATTAGAGCCACAAATGAGGTCACAAAAGTGGGGCTTACTCTAAAAGAATTTATGTTCTTGTAAGAAAAGGAAGAGACAACAGGGTCATATATCAAAAACAGGGACATATTATTCATATGCCCATGTGAGAGCATATGAATACAACTTCCTACAGACCCAAGAGAGGGCCTTAGAACAATTCAAGTCTACTGGCATCCTGAACTTAGACATTCATCTACCTTACTATAAAAAATTAATTTATGTTACCTAATCTACCCATTTTAAGTAATTCTGTGATGGGAGCCTTAAGCAACTAATGCATTCATCACTGTTGGGGAAAAATTAGTAGTTAACATTTTTTTTGTTTTGTTTTTTTGGGCCACACCCGGTGACGCTCAGGGGTTACTCCTGGCTAATCGCTCAGAAGTCGCTCCTGGGAGGCACGGGGGACCATATGGGGAACCGGGGGATCGAACCGTGGTCCGTCCTAGGTTAGCACAGGTAAGGCAGGCACCTTACCTCCAGCACCACCGCCCGGCCCCAGTAGTTAACATTTTTAAAAGAAAAAAATCAGCTTTGAAAAGTAGATTCTAGTTTTTCTTTAAAATCAATTAAAGTTTAAGTCTCTAAGTGAGGTGTAACTAACATAATAACAATGGCACTCAGCAAATTAATAAGTGAAAAGAACCAGGGATTAATTAAATCTGAAGTGGTAGGGATATAGCTAAATGGGGAATTCATGGCCAAGGCAAACATGCTGATGCTACTGAACATCAATATGTTGTGTAGATTGGTATAATATATTTCTCTCTGGATGAGACTTAAGGATTGTCAGTTGCTGCAACTGGTTACATTTTAGAATCTTCATATAACTCATTTTATTAAATAAACTCTAAAGTTCTTTACAGCTTCTAAAGTTCTTTACAGATTTGAAATTTGAAACTATGATAATTTATTTCCAATAGAGTTACTAAACATAAGACAAACTAGTCATCTTCAGGAAAACTGGAAGGGAGATTTTTGAAGGTCATTTCTGGTGGTGCTTGAGGACAATTTATGAGAGGGATGAACCTGGCTTTTAAGAAGCAAAGCATGCACTGCAGTCCTTTGAGCTATCTCTTAACTAGGGTTGTTCAAGACCCTTAAACCCTATTATGTCTCTCCAGTCCACCTTCAAGAAACATTTAATCTAGATTTTGGTAAGAATGTAAACTACTGGGGACCTGAGCAATAGCACAGTGGGTAGGGTGTCTGCCTTGCACATGGCTGATCCAGGTTCAATACTAAACATCTCATATGGTCCCCTAAACTGCGAGGGGGTAACCCCTGAGTGCCGCCAGATGTGACCCCAAAACAAAAACAAAACAAAAAAAGAATGTAAGCTACTTTTTATATACCTTAATCAAATTATTTTCCAAGTTAATCAATATTGTATATAATGATAAAATTGAGGGTTTTTTCAATAAAATCGTTGCACATTGGAGGAATACTTTGGTTTCATAAATGCAGATGCATTTAGGTAAACATTGTTTTCCACTCTTTTCAAGTGAACAAAACTGGTTGCAGTACAAGTACTTATAACACAAATTTTTGTAGAAGGCACTGGGAAGAGCAGGAACAGTAGTAGCATTGGGCTGAATCTCTTCCCTGACATTAATCAATTTCATGACATTTAGCTATGCCATTTTATATACTTAATCTCACTGAGCCTTCATTTTCTCAGTATAAAATAAAGATCAACATTCATTCCACGGTTTTCTAGAAGGAATTCAGAGATAATATACATAGAACAGCATATCATTGTGTTATTGAGAAGGGTATGGGAATGGGGGGGAGCAGCAGTAACAGAGTAGTTGGCATAGCAAAATAGGAAATACAGCATAAATGTACCTATGATGTCTCTGATAACTTAAAGCTCTTTTCAGTCTCTCCCCAAAAGATTCAAGGTAAACAACAATCTGAAATTTTTTCTATTTTCTGTGCCTGCTTCTCAGCAAATTCTCCTTGCTTCAGTGACCAGCAACAGCATTCATACTGAGGTCAAGATTTGTGCCTTGACAGTTTATTGAACTGCTCTACCCCAGTTTGCTCTTATTCCAACAATAGTACATCTCTAAGAACTAGAGTTCTCTCCAGAATTCATTCTTTTATTTTCCCTTTCATTTCCACTCTTTCTACCTTTTACAAGTCTATGCCATCACTTTCTATATGATCTTGGTATAAATTCTTTTTACTTTAATTTTTCTCTTCTTTCCTCCCTCTTTTCCCATTGCTCTCCACTTTTCTACTGTTCCATTCACCTTTCTCTCTTTCTTTCTCTCTCTCTCACTTTCTTCCCACCTATCTTCCTAGATTCATCCTCCACTTTCAGGCCACATTAAGCACACAAAAATGTTGAATATCTGAATTGTGCATTTAACCTTTGCTAGACTGGTAGTATCCCCATGGTCAATTCTAATGGAATATAAATTCTCTTAAAAGAGTAGATAAGTGTTTTCGTCAGAAAAGTGAATGTAAATCAAGAGCAGCCGAAACATGTATATGCAAGTACCATAACTAAAGATTTGCATATCTCTGTGAATACCATGAACAAGTGTGCAAGTACCACATCAGATAAGCATCATAGCTAGACATGTCTGAGCACCCCAATCACTAAAGCTACAATATCATCAAAAATGAAAGTCAGATAAGAAAAATATAAAATAAAAATATATAAAAAGTATAGTGAGCTAGAGAGATGATCGTAGAGATAAAGCTTTTGTCTAGTACATAGTTTCTTTGATAGTCAGTACTAAATAACCCCCTGAGTGTTATGAGGGATAACCTTGAACACAGAACTAGGAATAAACCCTGAGTAGTATGGATGTGGTTGTATGAAGTAACTGAGAAATTATATGAATTTAAAAATCATATTATGGGAATCAAAGAGATAGCATGGAGGTAGGGCATTTGCCTTGCATGCAAGACAGTGGTTTGAATCCCGGCATCCCATATTGCCAGGAGCAATTTCTGAGTGTAGAGCCAGGAGTAACCCCTGAGTGCTGCTAGGTGTGATCCCAAAACCAAAAAAAAAAAATAATAATAATGTTATGTCAGGTAGAGCACAAGTTGTTTATTGGCCAGGCCCTAAATTTGACTCTAGCATTTCATCCCTCTAATAGGAATCACTTTTTGGAATAGACCATGGGCCTGATCCAAATAAAGAAATAAAAGAATGTTGCATCTATGAGACCCACAAAATCATTCCTGTTACTCAGTGAAAAAGAACAGTACAAATTTTTCAAAGAAAGTAGATCATAAGTCATTTAAGTCAAAATATTCAGTATAGCTAAAGGCAACAAATTCCCTGGTCCAAATCATTTTTCTTTAATTTGATCATCTTTTCTAAAGTTCTTGAAATAATGATGACTACATCTCTCAACAGTTTGATATAACCTTCAGAGGCCCATCTAAGATTATTTTCAAAAAGTAAAGTGGTTTATTTTTATTCTAAATCAAATAAATATATTTATCATATATTATTTGAATAAGAACTACCAAAATATTTGGGTCACAAATACAACAGTTGCTTATCAAGTGTAGCAGACGATGTGATAGAACCTGGGGCTTTAGTAATGGTTTCCAATGTCCATTTCCTTTCGGCTGAAAGAAAGAGAAAGTAAATTATAACTAATAATATAAAATAAATTCCCAAACCTGATAAAGGCTGTGAGGGAAAAAAACTTTAAACATTGAGGGAAAGACCATTGAGAGATGTCACTTAGTGCTTTCAGTCAAGACCATTTTAAGAATGTCTATAATAATATAATGAGAAAAATATTTATTCTGAAATCTTTGGGATATAAAAATTTTAAAGGATACTTTAAAGGGGTTATTTTTGAAAGGGCATTTGTTTTCATTAATAATTTTCACTCTAATCTATAATGTCTTCTTGAAGATGTGATGTCTAATTTCTTTTGCATATTGTTATATGTTAGTCCAAATTGCATGAGTGACTACTATATAAATACTTATTGACTGAATATATGAGAAAGGGTTAACGGTAATGAGACAAGATAAGTATGTATGATTTAGACCACACCAGAGCAGTCACTTAAATTGAGGTTAGTATGCTCATTAACTAATCTAAAGAACCATTAGCAACGGAAAATAAAGAGAGTGAAAATACGTATTGAGAAACAACATATTACAATTAAATTAATGGGGTTTAGGGAGGATCCATGAAAGTTCCCGCAGCTTCTGCCTTCGTCTTTATAATGTCATGCTTCTAATTTACCTCATTTATATTAATGAACGGAGGATTGCACAACTATTAGCATGATTGAAAATTACACTAATGCTCAGTAAATCTACCCCTAATTATTATGATTAATGAGAAGTTGATCATCTTGGACCAGATTAACAACCTAAAGCAACTGAAATAGAGCAAAAGAGCTTTTTCTTGCTAACCCAGGTCTTTAGTCTTTTTTATTTAATGAAACTCTGAGCAGTACACTCAGTAATGTTATATACTAATTCACTATAACTATTCATTTACATAGATTTACATAGATTATATTTTTCACATTTATATATTTATTTGAAATAATTATTTCTAAGTGTAATAAAGTCTGGTCTTATGATTGGCTTTATGCAGTGTTAATGTTCTAGCATGAAATTGAATAATAAAACCGACCATATTTTTTCTCTACCTGGCTCCAAGTCATCTGTTTGAGAGTTATCTCCTCCAAATGAAAAATCATTCATCCTTACAGTAATCAAAATTGATAATTAGGATATTAGGTGACATAAATCACACTTATTCTTTAAATATTGCTACTTTAAAAGATAAGATTGAAGTGATTAAAAGAAATAATAGAGGAACACATTTATTTTTAATCAATTCAGTATTAGATGTCCATTTTGGATGAAGATAATGGAGATATTTAAACAAACCTTTTCCTTAACTCTGCCTTTGTTAAAATTGTTATAGGATACAATACCTTCTGTTCCATCTAGTGTTTCTTAATTTTCTTCTTTTTGTTTTTGGATGACACATATGGTACTCAGATCTTAACCTTAATTTATATAAGGATCACTCCTGGAGGGTTTTAGGGCCATATAGGGAGCCAGAAATTGAACCCAAGTGGTCCAGATAGAACACAACACCCTACCCATGCACTTTTAGTTTATTTTATAATTTCTGTTATCCATAAAAATAAACTATGGCTATTGCTTAGACCCATTTTTTTGGTTTGTTGACTTTTCTTTGGTGAGGGGGGCATACTTGGATATCCTTGGACTTTATTCCTGACTCTATGGTCAGGTATTACTTTTGTTGCGAGTTGTGGGCCACAGATGCAATGCTGGAGGTCAAATAAGTTTCATACATATGGAAGACAAACACTTTACCCCTATGCTATTTCTCAGGCCCAGTACCAGCGGTGTTGAGCTCAGTGGACTAAGATGTGAATATAAGCATTACAACAAACAAACAGAGTGAAGAATTCCATACATTCATAGATATTACATATCTTTGGATTCCATGACAGGCTTTCAATAGTTTGCTTATCATTTTTATAAGAATCAAATAGAGCTCACTCTTGCAAGGCAAGTATTCAGTTGCTGAGCTTTTTTTGTAGCCCATGTCAAACTTTCAATGAAAAGAATTCCACCTTAACATGGCCTTGATATATAAAAAAATGTTTGGCCTAAATCAAGGATATAATTATTTGATCCATATTATCCAGGATTTTTTAAATTTAAATATATTGGTTTCATTCTTCTAGTTTTGCCCATAGCCCAAACATTTCTGAACTATTTTACAGAACTTATTGAAGAACTGCTCAAAACATAGTGTGTTAACACTAAGGGTTTTAATTGTACATATTATTAAATATCGCATTGGATATTCTATCTTTGAGAGAGAAAAGTGAAAAAAAATTACATTTTGAAAGTATTACCTTTAAGGGGGAAGCACCTTGCTAATCTTGAAGAGGGTAAGTCAAGCTTATATGGGATCTTAGGAGGGTCTCCTGAGAAAATGACATTTAAATGGAGTGGCTTTCAAATGAATAGTTGCTGGTAGTTTATCCTGAGAAGAAGGACTAAAAATCTAGGAAATGAAAAGAAATTTATGACTAGATATAAATTGAAAAAGGAAGGTCAAGTGGCATGACACAATATTTTGAGGTTTAGAGTTCCATAGACCTGCATTACAATCTGAGATATACCAGTTTATAGGTTGAATAAACTTTTAGAAATTATTTATCTTTCTAACTAGTCATAAATGTGGAAATTATATGTGCCATGTAGGATGCCTGTAGGGATTATATAATCTATAAATGAATATTTATGTGTTTATCTATGTTTATATTTAATCTTTATATGCCTATAAAAATGCCTGACAAAAAGGCATGCTTTCAGTGAGCACGCATTTTTCTTTTTCTCTATAGAAAACAAAACAAAAATATATGGCTCCACATTCTCTTTCAGCAAATTCATAAAAGGAAATTTGAAAAATGTGCCCTTAAAGACTTACTCTAAGTTCATAAAATTAAATAATTGGTAAAAAATAGTTAGGAAAGTAGGTTGTGGGGCCGGAGAGATAGCATGGAGGTAAGACGTTTGCCTTGCATATGGGAGGAAGGTGGTTCGAATTCCGGCATCCATACGGTACCCTGAGCCTGCCAGGAGCGATTTCTGAGGTTAGAGCCAGGAGTAACCCCTGAGCACTGCCAGGTGTGACCCAAAGGCCAAAAGAATAGAAAATAAACGGGAAAAAAAAAAGGAAAGTGGGTTGTAGATTCCATCAAACCTGTATTGAGGGTCGGAGTGGCAGTGCAAGCGGTAGGGCGTTTGCCTTGCATCGCTCCTGGCTTGCACATTCTTAGGATGGACCGTGGTTTGATCTCCCGGCATCTCATATGGTCCCCCAAGAAGGGAGCAATTTCTGAGTGAAGAGCCAGGAGTAACCCTTGAGCGTCACTGGGTGTGGCTCCAAAACCCTCTGAAAAATCAAAAACAAAAACAAACAAAAAACCTGTATTGAATCATTTCCTAGGTATTAACTGACAAGTTGGGAGGCCTTGGTAATGTTATTTTATTCTCTAGTATTCTGTTTCCTCATCAGCAAAATAGTACATAATAATACCTAGTCACAGTATGTTGGAATAAAATAATGCACTAGAGGGCAATTCCCAGAAAGACTTCTTACACAGAGAAAATATTAAAAAAAAAAACTGTTGTTTATTTTACTCTAGTGGGACATTAGCAACAAGAGCAGCCATCTCTAACTACTTTCATTTAGTTACATTTACAAAGTGAAAGTTAGGGAATAAAATTGGAGAAACAAATCATCAGAACAATAGTATTTAAAATATTTTTATATTTCTGGTAGAACACTGATTATTAGATTGAGAGTATCAGGGGAGATTGTTTTGTATGAAAAGCAAAAACTATTCATATGTGAAAAGATTGACAATTGAATGGTCTACTACATCTGATGATTGAGATTTTTTTCCTTGTGTAGTTTTTAGTAAATTTTACCAAACCCAGGGACTTAAATGTAACCATTTTACTTATCAAATATTCGGTGAGTTCACTCTTTTGTGTGCTAAAATGAATGGATTTTGAAGATGGTCTCACCTGAGATCACTGATGAGTTTGCAACAATCCTATGGTTCAGTTGGAAATGGGTTGCCTAAAAAGGCATCATTCACACCTGCAAATGTTACTATCCAGAACATTTATTTCTCCATTTACATTCCTGTCTCTTAGGGAAGAAACAACCTCATCTTATTCACAGAAAGACCATGAAAATGAGAACAACATCCAAAAGGGTTTTAGAAGTGCAGATGAAGAGCTTTTCAACTGTCACTATTATAATGTTCAGAAAACTCAAAAGGGAGGTCCGAATTATGGAGGCAGAGAACCAGATAAATATCTTGAGAGTAAGAGTAAGAAAGTAAGGAATGTAAACACAGAGTTGAGATTTCTTAAAAAAAATGTTTTGAATTCACCAATAAAGTTGACTCATATTCTTTTTCGTTGTTGTAGTACTCTAAGTGTAATTGTCACTTGAAAGTTAATCTTACTTCCATTGTGTTTGCCCTGTTATATACATAAGAGATACACATAGGGGCCTGGGAGATAGCATGGAGGTAAGGCGTTTGCCTTTCATGCAAAAGGTCATCAGTTCGAATCCCGGTGCCCCATATGGTCCCCCGTGCCTGCCAGGAGCAATTTCTGAGCATGGAGTCAGGAGTAACCCCTGAGCACTGCCGGGTGTGACCCAAAAATCGGAAAAAAAAGAGATACACATAGTCAAATCACTATACCTCAGTAGATCTTCAGAGTTATTCAATATTAGATGATCAAAACTTGAAAAATGGACTACTTCCCAATGCTGTGACATACTGATATAATTGATCAGGCATATAAAATATATGAGACAGAATAGAGAGGGGATCATTTATACTAGCAGCCCGGGGGGTAAGGTAGGAGGATATGGGATGCATGCTGGGAATGGAGGTGGAAGGAGATCAACTTCTGTGATGGGAATTCCCCTGATTCAATGTTAATATGGACCTAAAGTATTACTGTGAAAGATATGTAATCCACTTTGATCAAAAATAAAATAACAAAAATAAAGATCATCAGATGACATAAAAATCATGATGAAGAACTTGTCAGATTTATACTTTTTTTTTTTTGGTCAATCCCGGTGATGCTCACGGGTTACTCTGGCTTTTCACTCAGAAATTGCTCCTCATATGGGAAACCATATAAGACCCCTAGGATCAAATTGAGGTCCGTCCTGTGTCAGCTGTGTGCAAGGCAAATGCCCTACCACTGCACTATCTCTCTGGCCCCAGATTTGTACTTTCTAAATATAAATCTCAGTGAATTTAGAAAACTCTTCCTTTACCTCTGCAATATACCTATTGTTTTATTTGACCCTTATTATCTTGCTACATTTTGTTCTCCATATTAAAAACACATTTTATTTCTTTTTTATCAATGTTCTATTCATAATACTCTCCAGAAAACTAGACAAGCATACATCTTTAATTCTAAATAAATACTCTGAGCATATGATAATACCCATCTATGGATTTCTATGCAAACAATTCCCAACTCATATTCCCTTACTCAAACTTGATACTAATACATGTCAATACCAGCAAATTTCTAGCTATCTCCAAATAAACTGTATTTGAGTAATCTAACCTTTCTTATCACATTTATACCCTTTCTATTTCTTTTCCTAAGTAATCAAGTGCATAAAAAATTCACTTGTCGGGCCCGGAGAGATAGCACAGCAGCGTTTGCCTTGCAAGCAGCCAATTCAGGACCAAAGGTGGTTGGTTCGAATTCCGGTGTCCCATATGGTCCCCGTGCCTGCCAGGAGCTATTTCTGAGCAGACAGTCAGGAGTTAACCCCTGAGCACTGCCAGGTGTGACCCAAAAACAAAACAAAACAAAACAAAAGATAAAAAAAATTCACTTGTCTTCTAGTAATTCCCTATAGCCTAAATCCCTATACACAATTCCAGGTATTTTAGCTTCCTAATATCATTCATCCCCAGTAGTTCACTTTTCATCTCATTGATAATGCTTTAATTCACATCATCGTCATATTTTGATATCGTTCTTTGTTGATCTCCTTGATAAGTTAACATTGTCCTCTTTCATACACAGATTCAAGTTACATTCTAAAATTTAAAATATTATTAACAAATTATTAAAATATAAAGCAGTGAAGTTGATGAAATAGTACAGAAGTTAAGACACATGCTTTTTTTTTTTTTTGGTTTTTGGTTTTTGGGTCACACCCGGCAGTGCTCAGGGGTTACTCCTGGCTCCATGCTCAGAAAATGCTCCTGGCAGGCACGGGGGACCATATGGGGCACTGGGATTCGAACCGATGGCCTTTTGCATGAAAGGCAAACGCCTTACCTCCATGCTATCTCCCGGGCCCCAAGGCACATGCTTTGAATGCAGCAAGTTCCAGCTGAATCCTGGCATCCACTACTATAACTGTGAAGTACTACTGGGTATGCCTGAGAAGTCGCCAGCACTGCAGAGCCTACTTAGCATTATATCCTTAGGCATCCATAACCACCAGCTAAATCAGAAGATATGGAACATGAAGGAGGAGCCCCAACAACCAGAAATACAAAGAAGATGCCACCAAATGAATTCATTTTAACAAATTGATTATTAAATAATAAATATAAATGATAAATTGCAAACCCATTGATATTTGTTTAATAGCTTTCTGTGGTTAGAGCTATAATTTAGGTTATGTAATCTAATAGTGTACAGTCTGCGTATTTATTAACACTGAAATTAAAATCTAAGCTCTTGATTTTTCAGATCAAGAAGCAACAATGGAAGTCTATGGCCTAGAGATTAATTTATGTATAAAACTATTTTAGGAAGATTGATATTGCAGTAGCAGATGAAGTCCTAGGGAAAGAAAACCAGTGGGGTAAGTACTATAATAATTCAACCACTTGTTCATAAAAATGTGACTGAAGATAGCCATAATCACACAAATGTGCTGACTGGCCTTAATTATATTTATGATTATTAATCTCAAATGGGTACTCACTAAAAGCAGTCCTACTCTACTTTTCATAATAAATTTATTTCGTAGTCTCTAAGCTAATCCACACTTTAATATCTCTTCTAAAATCTTCATCTCTCTGTTCTTCATTACTTTTCTTCTTCCACTACGTCCCAGGGAAAAAGATTATGTAAGTCGTCCTCACCAAAATATTTCATATTTCTTTTTTCTTTATTTTTTTTTTTGTTGGGGGCCACACCCGGCGGTGCTCAGGGGTTTCTCCTGGCTGTTTGCTCAGAAATAGCTCCTGACAGGCACGGGGGACCATATGGGACACCGGGATTCGAACCAACCACCTTTGGTCCTGGATCAGTTGCTTGCAAGGCAAACGCCGCTGTGCTATCTCTCCAGGCCCTTTTCTTTATTTCTTAGTAAATAAAATGTATTTATTAAAATTTCTCTTTTTTTCCCTTTTATTTTTTCCGGCCACATCCGGTTACACTGAGGGATTACGCCTGACTATGCTCTCAGAAATCGCTTCTGGCTTGGGGGGACTATATGGGACGCCAGGGATCAAGCTGTGGTCAGTTTTAAATCAGTCACGTGCAAGGCAAATGCCCTGCCGCTGTGCTATCACTCAGGCCCCTTTCTTTCTTTTATTAAACTTCTCCTTGCACCTTTATGTGATTCCATCATACTTTACTTACTTTCTGAATTTGGGCTAAGTAACATTCTTACATCTTTCCTTGTAAGGAGTTAGGCAGAGAGAGGAGGCTGATTACATTAAGTGTTTCTACTGGTTCTGTGCTCAAATATCTCCTCTTGCAGTTCTGGGTTAGTCAAGTGTGAGACAAATGCCCTACCAACTGTTCTATCTTCTGGCCTACTCCTTTCTTTGTGTATAAACACTTTTCCACATTTACAGTATAGAGGACATATTTATTTCCATTTGTACTCAATTCTCTTATCACCACAAACTATGCCTTAAAATAGTCATAAAAAGGAAGGAAGAACACTTCATGTTTCTCCCATTTCAGGTAACTTCATATTTTCGTACTATTCTTTTTTGTTTTTTATGATTTTTGGGTCACAGCCGGCAGCGTTCAGGGGTTCTTCCTGGCTCTACACTAAAAAATATTTCCTAGCAGGCTCAGGGGAACCACTGTCCTTCTGCATGCAAGGCAAACGCCCTACCTCCATGCTATCTCTCTGGCGCCTACATACTATTTTTCTCAGAAAAATATTCTCAAAGTATCTAAAATGATTTGGAATTTCAGGTCCTTTAACACTGAAGTGGCAGTTTAAAAATATGCCCACTGGTTTTCTGATATTTCTATAACAGAGATGATTTTTGTCTTTTCTTAAGAAAAGATCCTCTTTCAATGAACAGGAAAATGCAGGAGTTAAAAGTGTAACTTAAGAGACTGGATAATGGGGCCTGGGAGATAGCATGGAGGTAAGACGTTTGCCTTTCATGCAAAAGGTCATTGGTTCGAATCCCGGTGCCCCATATGGTCCCCCGTGCCTGCCAGGAGCAATTTCTGAGCATGGAGCCAGGAGTAACCCCTGAGCACTGCCGGGTGTGATCCAAAAACAAAAAAAAAAAAAAAAAAAAAAAGGGGACTGGATAATAAGAGACTGGATAAGAGACTGTTGCATATACTTCTCATGAAGCTTCATGTTTTGAGAAAGTACGATCTGCTTTTTGTAGGGACTAACTGTGGAAGAACTTAAGTGCAAGAAATTATGGTGTCTAATCTGCAGGTTTTGTAAAACTATAGTCAAGTAGCAACAATCCTATAAACTAAACTAGCCATAGAGAAGGAATTTTCAGGCTCCCTCATTATCTTACCTACTATTCCTTAGATCAGAGACACACTTCTGAAATTTTGATCTATTGGAATGGTTAAAAAAAAAAAGAGGTTCTTTTATGCCACAGTTTTAGAGTATTTTTGTTTGTTTGTTTTTTTGTGGTTTTTGGGGGTCACACTCGGCAGTGCTCAGGGGTTGCTCCTGGCTCCATGCTCAGAAATTGCTCCTGGCAGGCATGGGGGACCATATGGGCACCGGGATTCCAACCGATGACCTTTTTCATGAAAGGCAAACGCCTTACCTCCATGCTATCTCCCGGGCCGTAGAGTATGCTTTTAATGTAGCACTAGATAACTAAGTTAACTATTTCCTGAAATTTAATATCTGCAATCAATACTGTATATTAACTTTCCCGATTCCCTTTAAGTACACTAACCCTGTCTAGGCCTAAGTGCTGTTTGGGTATTTGTATTAAGAGTAGTAGTACTATAATTTTGAGTAGCAATAGAAATATGTGGGACATGATTCGTTAAGAAACATTGTCCAGGGGCCCGGGAGATAGCATGGAGGTAAGGTGTTTGCCTTTCATGCAAAAGGTCATCGGTTCGAATCCCGGTGCCCCATATGGTCCCCCGTGCCTGCCAGGAGTAACCCCTGAGCGCTGCCGGGTTTAACCAAAAAAAAAAAACCAAAAAAAAAAAAAAAAAAAAAAAAA
>PVKC010001042.1:0-55089 GCA_004027635.1 Crocidura indochinensis
GAAAATTAAAAGTCATTTTTGCAACAATCCTCAGAGACAATGAGAGGAGGGCTAGAACTTCCAGCTCACTTCATGAAGCTCACCACAAAGAGTGGTGAGTGCAATTATAGAAATAATTACACAGAGAACTACCATAATCACGTGAATGAAT
The DNA here is from genome assembly GCA_004027635.1 of Crocidura indochinensis. Taxonomy (NCBI): domain Eukaryota; kingdom Metazoa; phylum Chordata; class Mammalia; order Eulipotyphla; family Soricidae; genus Crocidura; species Crocidura indochinensis. The sequence continues at coordinate 152 of PVKC010001042.1, forward strand.
GAGGGAACTGGAAAGCCTGTCTGGAATACATGTGGGGGTGGGGTAGGAGGGAGGGAAATTTGGGACATTGGTGGTGGGAATGTTGCACTGGTGAAGGGGGTGTTCTTTACATCACCAAAACCTAATCACAATCATATATGTAATCAAGATGTCTAAATTAAAAAAAGAAATTGGACAAAATATTATACAAAATTAAAAAAATAAAATAAAATGATAAACTTTTAATGACTAAAAAAGACCTAAATTCCGAGCATGTTCTAAAATCTATTCATATATTAATTTATTAAAAACATAAATATATATGATTCTGTGAACATATAATGACTTATAGATCATCTGAAGTTAGGAAAAATAAATCACATTTTTCTATTTTACATTATTAATTCCTAAAATTATTTAGTGGATTGTCATTGATTAGCTCCAAATCAATTTTGATATCAAATTATCAAACTGTAAAATTAATTAAGATTTCAGTCCATTTTACCTAACCAAAAGTCTGGGGAAATCTTTTCAATTTTTTTTTCATTTTTGGGGTCACACCCAGCAATGCTGAGGGATTACTCTGGCTCCAACATAGGAATTAACTCTGGTAGGGCTCAGGTTAAAATATGGCAGGTTGGAAATTGAACTAGAGTAGGATGAGTGCAAGGAAAATGCCTACTCCTTGTATTAATTCTTTAATCCCAGTCTTAATTTGTGAATCTAAGTTTCCTGATCTGAAACATCAGATTTGGACAAAGTTATTTTTAAGGTGATTACTGCTCCTAAAAATCTATTATATTTTGTAATCTGCAAAAACAACATGTAGGAAAGAGTTGTTTACCTCTGCAATCATTCTGTTAGTGTCTCCTAAGAAAAGTAGGTTCAGAGCTTCTTCTTCTGTGGTTGCCTGCTGAAGAGATAGGTTTTTCAGGTGAATGTTCTGATCAGTATCCTCCAATATTGTCACCTTCCTAGGGAAACAGAAGCAATAAAGGAAATGAAAAAGCTTGCAATCTTTCTTATAGGTTCTTTCTTGTTGGACTGATATATTATGACAGCTTATAAAATCAAATATTTAAGATATTAACCATCTAGACTAGAATTAATTCTAATAATTTTTTAAAAGGCTGGCATTCCTTTGACAGTTATTTACATTAAATAAATATGGGCCATCTTACTCTTGAGAGAGAGAAATTAGCGGTGAAAACTCTTGACTATACCAGTCTCTCAGTTTATCACACTGGAGTCCCTTGGCTGGGAGGCAGAATAAGTCCCTGTCCCTGCTAAAACCCTGGCAGTTACACACACAGACCGACCTTCAACTGTTAGGACACCAATGATGCAGCGTTAATGCTTTTATACTAATCTTCTAGCCACCAAAAGTTCCAGATATGCCTGTTTTGTGGTTGACATTTTCAGGGACTCATTGGAGACAAACTACTCCACCTCCTCCCATGCCTCTGTACTTCCAGACCGTGAACTACCACTTTTGCTAGTTCATTGGCTAAGTTTCACAGATTCCAAAGTCATGAACTGCATGAAACACCCATAATTTTAATATTGAGTTCCCAGTAGCATAACAACAAATTAGATGTGAAATTATCATAGGGGCCACATAAGATCAATAAACAAAACTAACAACAAAATGTTCAACCAATAGTAAACAGTAATAGTAAACCTTAAAACAATGACATAATGACCCCATCATGAGTTATGACATTTTCACAAATTTTCTTTTAATGACTTTTTTCCTCAATAATTCCATTACCATTTAATTTTACCAAGCAATATTAAGTAAATTATTTGTACCTGGCAAGGGGCAGGCTTCAAGAAATTTGGAAAACTGGTAACAATGGTGGAGGAAAAGTTACACTGATGGTTGGATTGGTGTTAGAATATGGAATGCTGGAAATAACTGTAGTATGAGCAACTTTGTAAACCACAGTGTTTAAAGTAAGGAAATATAATTAAAACAAATAAATCTGGGTCTGATTTAAAACTATGTCCTTATAGTCCTCAGATACTAATCCATTTAAAAATGAATAAACTTATTGAATTAAAAATGAAAATACATTAATTTCTACCTCTAAGTCAGATAACAAAGTCATATAGTTTTCCCTATCAATTGTTTTTTAGCTAGATAACACACATTTTTTTAAACATTTCCCTTTTAGTTCAATTTCACGGTCACTCAATCAACATGAACTTTCAAACTAGTTAAATCATCACCTTAAACATGTTGAAAATTGAGATAACTGTTGTCCATCTTGAAGAGTTTACTTTTCTAATCACAGGACCAAAATGTTATGACCATGTTTTGCTTGATTCTTTTTTTTTTCTTTTTTGCAGGGAAGGATATGTTGTTGGGCCACATGAGTGGTGCTCAGGGTTTATTTCTGGATCTGTGTTCTGGGGTTACTCCAAGAATTTCTTGGGGAACCACTGCAGTGACAAGGATCAAATCTGTTGATCCATTTTCTTTTAAAATTTACAGACTCTTAGACCAGAATCATACTAATCTGTAAAAAAAAAGGGGGGGTTGGTTTTGTTTATTTGTTTTTGTTTGTTTTGGGATCACACACTGCAGCACTCAAGGGTTACTCCTGGGTCTGTACTCAGAAATCAATCCTGGCAGGCACTAGGGCCATATGGAATGCTAGGATTCGAACCACCTTCATCCTGGTTGCAGCAAGCAAGGCAACGCCCTACTGCTGTGCTTTCTCTCCGGCCCCTAATCTGTAAAAAAAGTTTTAATAGGCACTCTGATGCTAATACAATTTCCACCAAAAGAACCTGAAACTGTCTCCAGAATTGATTTATCAATATTCTCAAGGTACTTTTAGGACTGGTTACAACTGAAGAGAAGTTGGCCATTCTTCATTCTTTGCTTCAAAGAACTACCTATTCAAGCAGTAAAGTTACTATAGTTCCCTTCTGCCTTTTGAAGTGTGCTTTCCAGATTTTCTGAAGAACTACAGAAGAGAGAGAGGGAGGGAATGACAGAGGGAGAAAGGAAGTGACAGAATGAAAGAGAAGGGAGGGAGAGAGAAATGGAGGGAAGAGAAAGAGAAAAGAAAAGAAGAAAAGAAAAAGGAAGAAAGGAAGTGAAAGAAAAGAATCTTATCATTCGCAAAAATTGCCAAATTATATCTGAATTTTCTTATAATATCTAGAATTAATGATAATTAATAAAGGTTGGCATCATTAAACACTATACGTCTCCAATAAAAATATAACTAGCAAGTGGAAAGTTTTATTTGACTGTTTTTAAAATCAAATTTAAAAAATAAAGATTTTGAAAATATCACAAGTTCTCAACATTCCCTTTATAAGGATGTTATCTTGACTTATACATAATTTGTGGGCATTTAAAATACTAATTACAGGAAGAAACTAGATCTCTACCAGCACATCTGTGACCAATATGTCACTAATAATGTATTCCTTTGCTGAGTTTTTTTGGACTCCTTCTGAAATCCTTCAACAATACTAACTAAGATGGAAAAAGATCTCTTTACTTAATGAGAACAAGTGCATTTTATTTATTTTTCAACAAGACTCAAAAGTTATTTTATAAATGCTTAAGAGTTCAAAAATGCCTGGAAAACATGAATGTATTTTTACTGAAATGTATGAGTTGTATTCCATTTTTAGCAACTCACTTTATTCCTTAACTTTATTTCCATCCTGATCCTTCTGAATTGCTTAAAAAGGTTTACTAAATTCGGCCTCTAGGTATATAGAAGTCAGAATTCTTCTGAAAATCCATGAGTACTGTGGGGCTTACAGGTTAAAAAAGTTAAGTAGTATTTATAAGTAGATGAACATATTGAAGAACTGATAGTATATTAAAAGTGAAAGGCGTCCTATTTATTTCTATACAGTGATATAAACATCTTCTCCAAAACCAGCCCAAGTCATCCTTGATACATACTATAAGATCAAATTTGATACAATATATTATGTGCAAGGTACAGTATAGGGTAAGTGTTCAGATAAGATTCAAAAGAGTGCACAATGAGAGCCTATCAGATATCCAGAGTATGTCATACAATAGCATGGTTTCATTTAAAGCAGAAGTTCTCATCCTGTATAAGCACAGCAACTATCTGGGGGACATCAAATGAAAAAAAACATTGGTCCCACCCTAAGAGATCTTATCTGATTGCTGTAGGTCCTGATCTGGGTATTAGAAAAATGTAAAAGCTCTAGGTGAATCTAAAATGATCGTGAATGCTGAAAGTCATTTATGTCAAATTTGGTAACTCTATTAGCTACTAATCTTATTGGTTAATACCAAAGTCACTCTCAAATCACTTCTACCTAGACTAGAGGCAGCATCATTTTGAATTTTTAAGTCTGCTCTTCTACGGAGGGAAGTGGGTGCACTGGTGATGGACATGGTAATAGAATTATATGCATGGGAAATTACAAATGACAGTGTTGGGGTCCGGGAGATAGCATGGAGGTAAGGCGTTTGCCTTTCATGCAAAAGGTCATCGGTTCAAATCCCAGTGCCCCATATGGTCCCCTGTGCCTGCCAGGAGCAATTTCTGAGCATGGAGCCAGGAGTAACCCCTGAGCACTGCCGGGTGTGACCCAAAAACAAATGACAGTGTTATAAGTCAGAGAATTTCAATAAATAAAGACACATTTAATAATAAACAAAAGAAAAAACATGATATATGAAAATAATTTTTAAAAATGTTCTACCTTTCCATAACAATTTTCTTTTCTGGGGCTGACAAAATTGTAAAGTGCTTGCATTGCATGTGGCTGACTGAGTTTTAGTCTCCAGCACCCAATATGTTCCCCCAATGTCCCACCAGGAGTAATCCCTGAATTTAGAGAAAGAGGTAGACTCTTAGCATTTGTGTAATGACCCCATTCCCCATAATTAAAAAAAGAGTTGGTGCTTAAAATATAAACAAGATCAATAAAATATCATGTAGCTGATGGACAAATAAGTTAATTATGGTTAACCATAATTAAAGACTAAAACCCAGCTAAGGATTATTGATCTACCAAAATCATAGGATGTTTGGATGACAATCACTGCTGAATTAAGCAAATCTAAGTGATAGAGAGACCACATCATACATATATCTTACTCTTCACTGAAATTAAAAACACAGAAATCAAGTATAGATTAAAGGAGTTAATTAATTTAACCTGAGTGGGTCACTGATATAGGAAGAAGATTACATCAGATAATTATAAATAATATTCTATAGAAAGTGTGAAATTCATCATTAACCTTTTTGACTGAGCTAGTTTTACCTTTGCAATCAGTCTTTGATCTCCAATATGGCTACTTCAAAACTATTACACTTCTATATCTACTTCCAAGTATTTTTCCAGCTTTGTCATCTTGTTCAAAACACACTTTTCACAAGTCCCCAGTTTGTCTAAATGGAATTTTTAGCAGTCTTTTTTTTTTAAACACATCATTAAGCACTTTTCTGTGCCCCCTCTTTTTTTTTTAATATTCTGCTTCCTTCATTCATTTCTGGTTCCTTGCCCATAGGAAGACTTTGAAAAGTAAATAAAACAGCAGGTTGGTATCCAAATAAATCAATTTTGCTTCTTTCATGAGTCTATCCCTGCATAGGGCTCAGCTCTGGGCACCCCAGTAAAGACACTACCTCTGGCATTCTATCAGAAAATTTTGTGGTAGAACTTTCTCCAATCAGGTTACCCTTGCCAATTCTCCTCATATTTTCCCTGTTTTATACCCAGTACCTCCTGCATGAGGCTTTGTACTTTACTTCTTGCCCTGTCTTCTCTTAGTGAAAAATCTTTTTAATTGCTAAGTCTTGAAGCCAGTGTATCAACTTCATGCAGTCTTCAGCCTTTGTTCAGAGAAACTGAGACCTGCCTTGGCTTCTTTCACCTAGGTGGGTGAATCTGGAAGTGAGACTATTTAAAGTTCCATTACCAGTGGAATGTTTTTCAGAGTTGGAGGAAATAAGAATCATTAGCCACAGTTTCTCATCTAGTTGCTTCCTTTACTGGCCCTTTCTTCCCCCCTCTCTCTCACAAATCAATAGCTATTTCCTGAGTCCTTAGTCTGCCACTCGATTCTGACTATAATTTTCATGGGCTTGAAAGAGGGCTTTATTAGAGCTTCTTAAATAAACATCCTAATTCCAAGATGGAAATCCCCCAAACTATTTATTTGATTCTTTTTCAAAGGGCCTGCAAATAGTTTGTCCTACAGAATGATTCTTAAATGTTTAGACTTCAAGTAAAAAATCACTGATAGCCTTAACTTGGACACCTAAGTGGAAAAGTTCTGCTAAGTATATTCAGCCTGTTTAATGATGGGGAAGAAGCAAGCACTGTGTTTTCTCTGTAAACAGAGAATCATTCCATTTGGCAAAGTAGCTGGAATTTATAGACTCTGACTGGAAGACATATCAGCAGCAATATCCAAGCTCTTGTTCTCAATAATAAAATCAATGGCAGAACCCTCCCCATCCCACATCCTATCTCCACAACATTCCAACACCACCAACTTGCTGAATAGGGACTTTCCAGGAGTTACGGCATCGAATCTAGATCCTTATTTTAATGTCATAGACAAATGTTGTTATGGTTCATTTTTATTTTATTTTTTATGTCCCCTATATCTCTCCTCCCCACCCCTGCCTGTATTTGAGACAGGTATTTTATTTCTCCTACTCAGTAACATTGTCATGGTAGTTGTTAGTGTAGTTATTTTCTAACTGCATTAACCACTCTTTGTGGTAAGCTTCATATTGTGAGCTGATCCTTCTGGCCCTCATCTCTGGGGATTATAACAATAAAGTCTTTTATTTTTCTTAAGATCCCTAGATCAGTGAGATTATTCTGTGTCTCTCTTTCCCTCTGACTTATTTCACTCAGCATAGTGGTTTTCATGTACATCCATCTATAGGAAAATTTCATGACTTCATCTCTCCTGATGGCTGCGTAATATTCCATTGTGTATATGACCCACAGTTTCCTTAGCCATTCATATGTTGAAGGCATATCAGTTGTTTCCAGAGTCTGCCTATTATAATAGCACTGCAACGAATATAGGTGTAAGAAAGGGATTTTTGTATTGCATTTTTGTGTTCCTAGGGTATATTCCTAGGAGTGGTATAGCTAGATCATATGGGAGCTCAATTTCCAGTTTTTTGAGGAATTTCCATATTGTTTTCCACAAATGCTAGACTAGATGGTATTCTCACAGCAATGAATGAGAATTTCTTTCTCCCACATCCCCACCAGCACAGATTGTTCTTGTCCTTTGTGATGTGTGCCAGTCTCTGTGCTGTGAGATGGTACCTCATTTTGTTTTAATATGCATCTTCCTGATTATTAGTGATGTGGAGCATTTTTTCATGTGTCTTTTGACCATTTGTATTTTTTCTTTGAGGAAGTGTCTGTTCATTTCTTCTCCCCATTTTTGATGGGGTTGGATGTTTCGTTTTTGTTGTTGTTAAGTTCTGTCAATTTGTATATTTTCAATATTAGCCCCTTGTCTTATGGGTACTAGATGCATAGCTTCTCCCATTCTGTTGGTTGATTTAGTATCCTAGGGACTATTTCCTTTGATGTACAGAGCTTCTCAGCTTAATATAGACCCATCTGTTTATCTCTGCTTCCACTTGTTTGGAGAGTGCTGGTTCCTTCTTAAAGATGACTTTAGTCTCAATATCATGCAATGTTTTACCTATATGTTGTTCTATATATACCTTATGGTTTGGGGTCTGATGTCAAGGTCTTAAATACATTTGAATTTTATCTTTGTACATGGTGTTAGATGGTTGTTCACTTTTTTTGCAAGTGAATGTCCAGTTGTGGCAACACCACTTGTTGAAGAGGTTTTCCTTGCTCCATTTTGATTTCTTGCCCCTTTATCAAATATAAAATGATTGTAGGTTTGGGAAACATTCTCTGAATACTCGAATCTATTCCACTGATTTGAGGGTCTGTCTTTATTCCAGTACCATGCTGATTTAATGACTATAGTAAGTGATACAATTTAAAGTTGGGGAAAGTGATGCCCCCCTTATTCTTTTCCCTAGTGTTGCTCTAGCTATTTGTGGGTGTTTATTGTTCCTAATGAATTTCAGGAGTGTTTGATCCACTTCTTTGAAGAATGCCATGGGTATCCTTAGAACAACTGCATTAAATTTGTACAATACTTTGAGGAGTATTGACATTTTAATGATGTTAATCTTCCCAACACAGGAGCAGGGTATGTGTCTCCATTTCCTTGTGTCCTCTTTTATTTCTTGAAGCAGGGTTTTGTAATTTTCTTTGTATAGGTCCTTAATCTTTTTAGTTAAGTGGACTTCAAGATATCTGAGTTTGTATAACACTAATGTGAATGGGATTGCTTTTTTAATGTCCATTTCTTCTCTATCATTATTAGCATATATATGCTATATATACATACATATACATATATATATATATATATATATAAAGGCCATTGTTTTTGCATGTTAATTTGTAGCCTGCCACGTTGCTCTATGAATCTATTTTTTCTAGAAGCTTTTTGGTAGAGTCTTTAGGGTTTTCTAAGTGTAGTATCATGTTACCTGCAAACAGTGAGAGCTTGATTTCTTCCTTTCTTATTTGGATCCCCTTGGTATCTTTTACTTGCCTCATTGCTATGGCAAGAACTTCCAACACTATGTTGAATAGGAGTGTGAGGGAGGGCAGCCTTGTCTTGTACCAGATTTTAGAGGAAAGGCTTTTAGCTTATCTCCATTGAGAATTATATTTTCGTTGGTTTGTGTTATATGACCTTGACTATTTTGAGAAAAGTTCCTTCCATTCCCATCTTGATGAGAATTATTTTTTTAATCAAGAATGGGTGTTGGACATTTCTCTGTATTTACTGATATGATCCTATGAGTTTTTATTTTTCTTGTTGTTGATATGGTATATTATGTTGATTGATTTACATATGTTAAACAGTCCTTGCATTCCTCGAATGAAACCTACTTGATAATGGTGTATGACCTTCTTGATGAGGCATTGGATTCTATTTGCTAGAATTTTGTTGAGGATCTTTGCATCTGTGTTCATCAGGGATACTGGTCTGTAGTTTTCTTTTTTGAAGCATCTGTCTGGTTTTGGTCTCAAGGTGATGTTAGCTTCATAAAAACTATTTGGGAGTGTTCCTGATTTGTCAATTTCATGAAAGAGTCTGAAAAGGATTGGTAGTAGTTCCTCTTGAAAGGTTTAAAAGAATTCATTAGTCAATACATCTGGGCCTGGGTTTTTGTTTTGGGAAAGATTTTTGATTACCATTTTAAATTTCCTCAGTGATGGGCCTGTTTAAATATGCTAGATCATCCTGGTTTAACCATGGAAGATTCTGAGAGTCCAAGAATTTATCCATTTCCTTATGAGTTTGTTTGTTTGTCTTGGATTTTTGGTTTTTTGGGTCACACCCAGTGGCACCCAGGGACTACTCATGGCTCTCTGCTCAGAAATCACTCCTGGCAGACACGGGGGATCATATGGAGGCCGAGATTCAAACCACCATCTATCCTGGATTGGCTGCATGCAAAGCAAAATGCTCTACCCTTGTGATATCACTCCAGCCCTCTTTGTGAGTTTTGCTGGTGTTTATCAATCTTGTTTATTTTTTCAAAGATATGGTTCACTTTTAAAAGATTCCATTTACAAATGCCACTTGTTCTGACCATATACTGTACCTCAACACCATATCCAAGTGGCTACATGCTAATAAGCAGACAAGTCCTCCATAATATATAATTTACAAGCTATTTAATTATTTAATAATTCTGATGAAGGAACAAAGAGAAATTATAATGAGTAAGCATTTGACTTTGTATGAGGTCAAAAATGGATCAATCCTGGCATCCCATATTGTCCCTGGAGCACTTCTGAGGAGTGATTTCTGAGCACAGATTTAGGAGTAACCCCTGAGCACTGCTGGATAAGACCCCCTTCAAAAAAAACAAAAAAATAATATAATTCCTGGGAAGGAGTATTACAGGTTATAAGAAGTGTTAAGTTACCTTCCATTAGCAAGAGGATCTCATGAAAATAGGAGAGGACTTGCCAGTCTCCTCAAAATGATATACTATTTCATAAATACAGTGTCATTTTTCAATTCAGTAAAGAGATCTTTAGTTCCATGAAATTCAACTTCCTTTCCCCATTTACTTCAAAATATATTATTAGCTATTATGATAAAAGATAAAAGATTTGGGGAATGGGGATTTCAACTTTTAGGGAAAAAATGTAAAGAAAGCCCTACTTCTTGCATTAAACAAATTTAAAGATATATTTCTTCAGATTTATTGAAAATTGTAGGTTCCCTGTTATAAAATATGAACAACTGAAGCATACCACAAGTAAAGTTTTTATGAACCTTCATACAATATGTTTGGGTACTTGTGTTAACCTACATGATTAAATAAAAGTTATGAATGCCCTTTTTGTTTAACCAGTGAGATATTTTAATAATTATAATAGCTTGAAAAAATATTGCCTTATGATTTTAGATAATATTATTTTTTTACTAATAATTCAAACAAAATTTTAGAAATTACTACTAAAAGTAACATGCTACCTAATAACTAAGGAAGAAAGTATACCAATTTTCCATGTGTTTCTTTCTGAGGATAAAGTCAATGGTCATTCTTAATTCCTCATATGTAGCTAATACTACCCCAAATGCAAAATCAGATAAAGATATAGGCAAGTAAATTATAAATAAATCTCACAAATTTACTTAAAAATATTGCATCAACAAAATATCAGAAAATGAAAGCCAACAATATATAAACATAATGTTCAGCTATAATCAACAGGTATTCTCTGTAATAAAAGGCTCATTTGGGCCAAAGAGATAGAATGAAGGTAGGGCATTTGCCCCGCATGCAGAAGGATGGTGGCTCAAACCCAGCATTCCATATGGTCCCCTGAGCCTGCCAGGAGTGATTTCTGAATATAGAGCCAGGAATAACTCCTTAGCACTGCCTGGTGTGACCCAAAAACCAAAAACCAAAAAAAAAAAAAAAAAAAAAAAAAAAAAAAAAAAAGGATTCAACACATTATACTTCATTACATTAATAAGCTATGTAAAAAAAAACATATAAGATAACACCAAATGATTCAGGAAAAGCTTTTTAACACCTATTTAAGATGAAAAGAAACTAAGAAAAGCAGGGAAATTTCCTAACTCGAGAAAGACTAGAAGCAGCAGTCTAATACAGGGTATTTGCCTTGCATACAGCTACAAAAGTTTTGATTCCTGGCACCAAACATATGGTCCCCTGACCATAGCCAGAACTTATCACTTAGTGTAAGTGACTTACTTAGAGTAAGTCCTGAGAAAAATGGGTGTAGCCCAAAGTTACAAAAAAGCAACTAATAGCTACATGTTATTATAGTCTAAGGTGAAAAAACACAAAGCAAAGATAAAAGGCAAGAATGCTTCCTCTTGTATTACAAAGCAATACGTATCAAAACAGCATGGTATTAGAATAAAGACAGACCCTCAGATCAGGGGAATAGGCTTGAGTACTCGGAGAATGTTCCCCAGATATAAAATCACCTAATTTTTGATAAAGGAGCAAGAAATCCTAAATGGAGCAAAGAAAGCCTCTTCAGCAAGTGGTGTTGACACAACTGGCTAGCCACTTGCAAAAAAGCGAACTTAGACCCCCAGCTAACATCATGTACAAAGGTAAAATCCAAATGAATTAAAGACCTTGATATCAGACCTGATACCATAAAGAACAACACGTAGTTAAAACACTCATGACATTGAGACTAAAGGCATCTTCAAAGAGGAAACTGCACTCTCCAAACAAGTGAAAGCAGAGATTAATAGATAGGAATATATTAAACTGACAAGCTTCTGCACCTCTAAGGAAATAGATCCCAGGATACAAGAGCCACCCACTGAGTGAGAGGAACTATTCACCCAATACCCATCAGATAATGTGCTAATATTCAAAATACACAAAGCACTGACAGAACTTTACAAGAAAAAAAATCTAATCCCATCAAAAAATGAGGAGAAAAAATGAACAACTTGACAAAAAAGATATACAAATGGCCAAAAGGCACATGAAAAAATGCTCCATATCACTAATAATCAGTGAGATGCAAATCAAAACAACTATGAGGTACCACCTTACACTGCAGAGATTGGCACACATCATAAAGAATGAGAACAGTGTGGGCGGGGATGTGGAGAGAAAGGAACTCTTATCCACTGCTGGTGGGAATACCATCTAGTCCAACCTTAATGGAAAGCGATATGGAGATTCCTCCAAAAACTGGAAATTGAGCTCCCATATGATCCATCTATACCACTCCTAGGGATATACTCTAGGAATACAAAAATTCAATACAAAAGTCCCTTCCTTACACCTATATTCACTGCAGTACTATTTACCTTAGCAAGTCTCTGGAAACAGATGAATGGCTAAAGAAACTGTGGTATATATACACAATGGAATATAATGCAGCCATCAGGAGAGATGAATTCATGAAATTTTCCCATACATAGATGTACATGGAATATATTATGCTGAGTGAAATAAGTCAGAGGGAGAGAGAGACACACACAGAATAGTCTCACTCATCTATGGGTTTTAACAAAAATCAAAGACATTTTTGCAATAATTTTCAGAGACAAAAGAGAGGAGGGCTGGATGTTCCAGCTCACTTCATGAAGCGCACCACAAAGAGTGATCATTGCAGTGTAGTTATAGAAATAACTACATTGAGAACTATCCTAACAACGAGAATGATTGAGGGAAGTAAAAAGTCTGTCTAGAGTACAGGCAGGGATGGGGTGGGGAGGAAGGAGATTTGGGGCATTGTGGATGGGAATGTTGCACTGGTGAAGGGGGTGCTCATTACATGACTGAAACCCAACCATGATCATGTTTGTAATCAAGGTGTTTAAATAAAGATATTAAAAAAAGAATGCTTCTCTCACCACTCATTCAAGATTGTACTGGAAGTCCTTGCTAATATATTAATACAAGAAATAAAAAGAAATTTATACTTATTGTGAAGAAAACACAAAACTGCCTGCTCACTTACACATTTGTCTCTCTCTCCCTCTCTCTCTTTCTCTCTCTCTCTCACTCTCTCTCTCTCACACACACACATAGTTCTTGAATTAAGTGATTATATCAATATTGCAGAATACAAGGTTAATTGGTCTGGAAAAATATTAAAGGGATTAAGTCATTTTCCTTAGATACTGTTAATCCTAGTTCAATCCTTGGCACCATGGTCCTCTAGGTATCTCTAGGAGTGATCTGTGAGCATAGAGCCAGGAGTATACCCTAAATACATCTGGGTGTGGATCACATAATTTAAAATATCAGTTTCCTTTTTGTATACCTGCAATAGACAAACTAAGTTAAAAATAAAATATCAGGGCTAAAAAGTTAGGGCAGTAGGTATGGCATTTTCTTTATCATAAGCCAACCTGAGTACAATCTCTAACACCCCAAATAGATGCTCAAGCCCTACCAGGAATATAGTCTGAGCACCACTGGGGTGATCCCCAAACAAAATATCATTTGTATTAATATCCTCTCAGTTAAATACAGAAAAATGCACAAATCTAAATACAAAAACTACAAAATTATACTGAAATGGAGTAAAAATGAACTAATGGAAAGATACTCTATATTCATGAATAAGCACATCAAATACTATATATATGTCGACTTTTCCCACCATGATCTATATATTTAAGGCAATTATATTAAAATATCAGAAAGTTATTTTGTGGGTATTGATAAAGCCTAAAGTTTATATAGAGTCAAAAGTTCAGAATATCCAACACAATATTAAAAAATAAAAAGTTTGAAGACCAATCATACCGATGTCAAATGAAAGAATAAAACAGTTGTATTTAGTAATGTGAAATTGATGAAATCTTGGAAAAATAGACTGATACAGGTTCATATCCAGAAATATACCAAATAAATAGAGTAAATTGATCATTCAAAAATTACAAAGGTAATATAAGGGAATAAAATAGTCTTTCTGTAGCAAGTCAGCCCCTGAAGAGGTTCACTGATGGAAGGATGGAGAATGAGGTCTTTCCCCTCCAGCTCGGAGAAAGTGTCTGCCACCCTGTTCAGTCGGGGATTCTGAGGTAAATGAGGCAAAAAGGCAGCCAGGCTTCCGAAGAAAATAGCTCTTTATTCCTTGAAGAGGCTGAAGCGCTAAAAGGCCCAGAAATAGGCCAGGAAGAAAAAAAACTTCCCACCTTCCACAGATGCTTACTTTTTATGCCCCAGAATCATGTACCACCCAATGGTGGAAGCAGAATCAGGTACCACCCTAGGGTGGGGGCAGAATGCCAGGTCACACCCTAGGGTAGGGCAAAATCACAGATCAGGGTAGGGTCAGTAACATAATATTGTTTATATACACAACACTTTCCAATAAATAATATCAAAAAAAAACTGGAAATCCACAAGCCATAAAATGAACAGACTTTATATATTTCAAAAATGGGGGAAAAAAGTAGAAAGCCTGTCTAGAGTACAGGCCTGTGTGGGGTGGGGAGGAAGGACACTTGGGATATTGGTCATGGGAATGTTGCACTGGTGAAGGAATTTGTGTGTGTGTGTGTGTATATATATATATATATATATATACATATATATATATGTATATATATATATATATATAAATCAAAAAAAATAAAAGAAAAGGGCTCCCGATTCTTACCATAGGCTGTGTTCTTTACACTGACTGTATAGAAAGAGGAGGTACAGTAAATGCACCCCATATATACCTCAACCCAGGCTCTTTGCCTGGTCTGTATTGTGAATTGAGGGACAAAAATAACCAAAATAAGCATAAACCTAAATTTAAACATGAGACAATAAAATTTCTAAAAGTTACGTAGAATAAACAGAGATGATAATGCCTGGGTGATGATAAATGATAGTAAAATCTGGGTTTAATAATTCCCTTTTATATATAATACTAATGTCACAATTCATGAAAGTAATAATTGATAAACTTAAATATTAAAACTTAAAACTTCAGTAAAAGCTAATGTCAAGATAATTAGATGCAAGATACAGAACAAGGATTCAAATAAATAATATAGGGCATATATATATAGCCTTGCATGTGGCTAACCCTTGTTTAATATGCAGCGCCCCACATGGTCCTCCAAGCACTACCAGAGCTATCTTTGAATATAGATCTTGAGTATTATAAGATGTGGTCCTAACTTGCCAACTCTCTCCCAAATGACACAAACTGAGAGAAAAATGTTTACAAGACAAATAATAAATTGCCAGTTGCAATTCCTGAGTGCAGAGACAAGAATTGCTCCTAAGAATCACAAGGTGGGGCCCATAAAGCCAAAAGGATAAAAACTCACCAAAAAAATCTCAACAATAAAAGCCAACCACTTAATTAGCTAGTGGACAAAAAACTTTAATAGAAAACCATAGTAGATGTATCATTAGTAAGCAAACATATGAAAAATGCTCTATGTCATGTGATCAGGGAAATAGAAATAAAAACCAACTATGAGAAGTGACCTCTAACCTCTCAGAATGACCAAAACCCTAACAATAATACAATAAAATTCTGTAGAGGATACAGAGCAAAAGAGACTGTCAGACATTGTGGGTAAGCACTGAAAAATCTACGACAGCTTTAGAAGACAGTTTCTTACACAACTGATTGTACTCCTATTATAGAATTCAGCAATCACACTTCTTGATACTTACCCAAAGGAATTGAAAAGCATAAAATCCAGAGTGTTTGTTCATATTTGTCAAAAGTTGGAAGCAACTCAGATATAATTTAGCAGATGAATGAATAAACAAAACGTGGTACATCAACAGAAAGGCATGCTATTCATCACTAAAGAGAAAGGCGCTATTTAACAACAAAAAAACTCTTGGAGAAACTTTAGAAGCATATTAAGTAATAAAAAAGTGCTTGAAAGGGCTACTTATGATATTATTCCAACCTCATGAAATTATGGAGCCATGAGATAATAAAAATATCAGTGACTAAGGAAGCAAGGAGAAATTATTAGGTACACAAAATAAAGAGGATGTTTAAGGCAGATTACTTTCTATGATATTATCATAATGTAAATTGTGTGAATTCATTTGTTTAAAACCATAGAAAGCATACTAAGAGTAAAAATTTAAGACATACTACAGATAATGGCTAATTTTGATGTATCAGTGTAGTAACAAACATATCATTTCAGTGAGTGATGTTAGTAAGAGGAAAATGCAGGGTTGGGGTGTTGAGGGGTTATAGAACAACTTTGCACCCTTTTCTCAAATTTTTGTTAACCTTTATATTATAAAAATTTAAGTCTTAACATTACACTTTAGCTCTTAAAAATGATATATTCCTATACAGCAAATTAAATACTTCATCACAAAAAGTGCAACTACAAATTTCAAAGGTGCAAATAATCTGAGAAATTTTATGGTTAAGTGCTTGGGTTTTTATATATGTTATTTAATATCAATCAACAAATATCATATAAATATTATAATACATATTATATGTATACATATAATACATACAATAATACATATAATACAATAATACATATAATAATTGTATAATACATACAATACATACATATAAATATTATAATACTTATAAGGTACTTATATTGATAAATCATAATATCATATTTGAATTTGATCCATTTGAGTTCACAAAAATATCCCATGATTATTTTAGCATAAGTCTGCCATTTCAGAAGTGCTGCAACTTGTATATATTTTTTCCAGGTTTGTAAAGAAGCAAAACTGAAAGGATGAAGAAAGGATTTGATTATTTACTGGTGTGCCTGATGTCAATGTGGAAATATCTTCATAAATACAAAATGCTTCTTCTGCTTTTTTACTATTCGTATACAGTGACACATAACATCATAGGGCCTCCAAGACAGAATTAAAAGTTCTTTTTCATTGTTATAAAAGGCAAAGCCAGGCGGCAGGAGAGATAGCATGGAGGAAGGGCATGCAAAAGGATGGTGGTTGGAATCCTGGCATTCCATATAGTCCCCCAGGCCTGCCAGGAGCGATTTCTGAGTGCAGAGCCATGAGTAATCCCTGAGTTCTGCCGGGTGTAACCCCAAAACAAAACAAAACAACAACAACAACAACAACAAAAAGGCAAAGCCAGACATCTCCTGAACTTCTGCTTGCTACCTACCATCCAAGGTGAGATGAAGCTCCTGGATAACATTAGTGGGCAATTTTTAAAACTTCAAGTAATGTCTCAGCATGTCTGACCTCTCCCATGTCAATAAGTCCATCTCCTTGATCTCTGCTGCTCCCCACACTGCCCTAAAATGTCTAAGTAAGTAAAATGCCCTACAAATGACATTTGAAGAGATTTTTGGAAATGGGGGCAGATTTCTCTCACTTCTGGCTAGATACTGACACTCTACATGCTCAACCTATGTATCAATTTGACCCAGATACACATTTCCTAAACCATATTTATTGCCTTGAACAATTCTTATAAACTGTCACATTGCTCACAGTAATACTTCCTATCATTGGGTGAAGAATGGCAAGAAAGTAAGAAAGCAACACTCAGCCTAACCCTTAATGACTCCACGGGAAAAACACAAAGATTATTCCTCAATATAGCAGGAACACAGCAAGTACATGAGGAAGATGTGGCTAAGTCCACCAAAGTCAATGAGCAAAAACATTATGAATGATTCAGCCATCACCAACAAGCTCTGCACACTTTCAGATAATGACTTCAATGATGTTATAATAAGAGTGCTTAATGAACTCAAAGAAACAATGGCACAGTTAGTAAAACTCAAGGAATTATGAAAGCTGAACTGAGAAAACTACAATCAGAAATATCAGAATGAAAACCATGACAGAGAATATAAAAAGTTCAAAGGAATTTCTGAGCAGCAGAAAAAATAGCAGCTGAGAATAAAATAGAGTTTCAAGATGAGATGTAAAATATCTATAGAAAACAAAAGAAGATTAGTTTGAAATAAAATGAACAGTACAACAGAAATATGGGAACTTAAAGAGGAACATTCAAAATTCATTGGAGTCCATTTTATACCTTCTCCTTTCTTCTCTCTCTTCCCTCTTCTTTCTACTTTCTATTTTACTGTTTACCTTTGCTTCGATTTTCTCCCAGTTCTTGGTTCTTCTTCCTTATTCTTTTCCCTTGTTTATACTCTTCATTTCATCCATTCTTCTTTCCTTCACATTCCTTACCTCTCTTTTACATGTTCTTACTCCCTATCATCTTTCTCTTTCTTTTTCAGTGAGAAAGTAACCACCTGAAAGTCTCAAAGAGTTTTATTTAGGAACCAAGTGTGTCATAATTTTAATAGTGGTCTCCCCAGTCTTCAGAAGTGTGAGAAACAAAATATAGAAATAATTCCTCTATATGTGTCACCCATTCCCTCCCTTTAAATGGTCTCAGGAAAAATTGACCTATCCTTCTACCAATGCTATGGACTTCTTTCCTTACATCTGCCTTAAATTATTGTTTGGATCAAATATTTTATTTTTAAGAAGTCTATTTTCTTTTTTGTTTATTTTATTTCATTAATTAATTTATTTAAACACTGTCATTACAAGGTAATTAATAATAGTTATATTTTTCCACAGTTACTAAGTTATTAATAGTTATTAATGATTTTCTTTTGTTTCTTTTCGGGGTTTTTTTTTTTTTTTTGGTTTTTGGGCCACACCCAGTGACGCTCAGGGTTTATTCCTGGCTATGCGCTCAGAAGTCGCTCCTGGCTTGGGGGACCATATGGGAAACCGGGGGATCGAACCGCCGTCTGTCCTAGGCTAGCGCAGGCAAGGCAGGCACCTTACCTCCAGCGCCACCGCCCCGGCCCCCTAATGATTTTCAGTCCTGCAATGTATAATACCCTTCACCAATGCACATTACCCACAACCAATCTCCTCCCCTTCCCACAATCCCCTCTGTCTGCCTATGGGGAAGATATTTTTCTTCTCTCTCTTTCTCTTTCACTCTCACTCCCTTTCTTCTTCTCTCATTTTAGACACTGTGGTTTGTAATATTGTTACTGAGGTGTATTATGCCTATTGCTTTATCTACTTTAAGTGCCCAATTCTTGTCCAGAGTGATAGTTTCCAACTATCTTTATCATAGTGGGCTTTGTTTTGGGAAAGTCTTGATTATCATTTCAAATTCCTCAGTAGTGATATATCTATTTAGGTATTACAAATTATCCTGCTTCAACCGTTGGAGGTTACAGGAGCCCCAAAATTTATCCATTTCTTCCAGGTTCTCTCATTTAGGGTATAAAGATTCTCAAAAGAATCTCAGATTATCCTTTGAATTTCTTTAGTTTGGTAGTAACAGCCCCCATTTCATTTCTGATATGATTTATTAAGTTTCTTTTTATTTTGTTGTGGTCTTACTAATAGTTTATTGATCTTGTTTATATTTTAAGCACCAACTCTTTCCTTAATTGATCTTTTGTACTTTTTTTTGAGATGTTCATTAATTCTGTTCACTTCATTAATTTCTATTCTAAGCTTATAAGTACCTTCCTCCTTCCTGAATTTTGGCTCATTTTGTTAGTCATTTTCCAATTTCTTCAACTGTGTCATTACATTAATTTTTTGAGAAAAATCTTCATACTGGTTTCCATAGCGGGCAAACCAGATGATATTCCTATCAGCAATGAATGTGAATTCCTTTCTTGTCACAGCCCTGCCAATAGTATTTCCAGAGTTTATTTTAATATTTGCCATTATCACAGGTGTGAGATAATATCTCACTGATGTATTTATTTGCATTTCCCTAGTCATGAGGTATGATAAGCACTTTTTTGCTATGCCTGTTGGTCATATGTATGTCTTCTTTGTGGTGTTTGTCCATATAGCCACCCCATTTATGGATGAGGTTATTGGATATTTTGTTGGTAAGTTGCCAGTTAAAATTGTCAATAAAGATACAATCTATTTAGAATTTAATGATGAAAGAATCAATGCCAATATGAGCAAATGATTGTGAATAATATTCTTTATAGTTTAGAAGAATTTTGGGAAATTTACGGATTTTTTTTATATTTTTGTATTGTTGCTTGGACCTTAAATACCTTCTTCATAAAAGGCCACTATTAGAGACAAATGTAAAGTAGTACTGTCATATCTCATCAATCTTTGCAGCAGCCACTTCCTGAGAATATATATTGCATTTTGTCCTAGGAACTCCAAGAGGTTTCCTCATGAAATAAATAGCAGAGATATTAGTTTCAAAAGCTCCTGTCTATATATATGCCACAACTGAAAAAATATCCACTATGTTACAAAAAGATCCCGTGATCTAGCATATGCTAATTAAGATAGTACTAGACACATACGAAGTTTCAAAGAAAACAATGGAAGGGAAACATCTGAAAGTAATTTCTCCCAATACTTTGTTGTTCAGTTCAGTTACTCACGGCAAATCTTCCAAACCAGAGGCTTCATGTCTTGGATCCAACAGATCATAACCACATTCATTGTAGATTTCCAAGTAGGAAATGTGAGTTGTATATACTTTGCTGCTATCCTGATTGGGAAAGGAAAATACCTTATTTAATGACTTTTAAAAATGCCTCTATTTAGAAGATGAACACATCTATCACAGTAGTTTTCTCAAATTTCTCTCTCTGTATGGTTTACATTTTCCGTTCGTGACACTTTCAAGTTGCCATTTACCATATGCATGAAGCTTTTTTTCCTTCTTAATAATGGCCAACACCCATGATTACAAGCAACTTCAGTCTGTTATTTTTATTGATTCCATGTTATACATAAAAAAATCAATACACACTAAAATTCAGCCTATTTGGTTGCAGAACTGCTAACATACCATTACTTATTTTCTAAACTGAAATTATAAAGTTCCCATAACATTAAATTATATTTTGTGAATATTTTTTATAAAAGAATACAAAGTTGAACTTTGGTTGTAAATCTCAAGGAGCAAAAGAATTTTGATTATTAATTATAAAATTTTCAATTCCTAATATTCAAATGATCAGATTACATGTATAGGGAAATGTCTTACCAGGGACATTGATAGTTTAGATCAATCAGGTCCACTAAGCATGGACATTAACCATTCGTTGCCTATACCTTACCTGTTGAGCTAAATTGCTTGATGCAAAAGAGCAAACTGAGGATACTTAATTATTGATCACAGTGGTATATTATTGGTATTTCCTGTGATATAGAATGACAAAGTAGCTGATCATAATCCTAATTCTGCTAACAGTTGAAAAGGATCCACTTATTTTGGGTTAAAAATTATACTTTACTTAAACCACTTAAACATTTGAGGTTAACATTAATATGCATGTGCATGAACTGTAAAAAATACTATGCCTTCAATGTTAAAGGAGTTATATAAATTTTATGGCTTTAGATTTGCTTTGTGTACTGCTAAGAAATGTTATAATGTACTACAGTCTGGGGACTTCAGAGACAAAGTAATTGTGCATGGGTTCTGTTTTATTTTTCTTAACATTTTTGGCTGAAAGTTCAAAATTAAGGTGTCAGCAAGGGGATTTCTTCTGAGAATTCTGTTTATAGGTGATTATCTTCCCACTGTAACTTTACCTTGTCCTCTTTCTTTGCATCTTTGTTCTCATAGTAAAAAATAAAAAATTAAAAAAATTATACTTTACTTTTCAGCTCTTGTAAATAAATCGAGTTCAATTTTCAATACAAAATATCCAATGATATCTCTGTTGCTTCCTAAATTCAAATGCTTCCGTTTTTATGAATAATATCCTGTTTCTCAGAAAAAATATTTAACTTTTAACCAAAAGGTCATCACCAAAAGATTATCAGAATGAATAAGAACTGTGAGAATTTTCTTAAATTAATGACCTAACTTATAATTACCAGTATCCGACAGAATATATTTAATGTGTTTTATTCAAAGAGGAAAGTAAACCGGCCTGTGAGAACAAAGATGGAATCATGTCCTATTTTCTTATCCTAAAATGGTTCAAACTAATCAAATAAAGATATCACAATTTCATAACAAATAATACAAGAAAATTGGGGAATTCAATCTGCCTATGACTATGATAAAACACATCAGATACAGGTGAAATTCTGAATTCTGGAAGGTAACTGGCATGGATGGAACCTCTAGAAAATATTTTTCCAAACGAATACCCACAATATTCTGATGTGAGTGATTCTGTCTGCTCTAAAACTGATTTACAAATTTAGTTTAGTTATGGCATTGCTTCAGCATCAAATTCTTTGGCTTGTCATCAGATAAGGACTCATATATAAGATATATAAGATATGACAGAAATAAACAAGAAAAAAATCTAATCTCATCAAAAAATGAGAAGAAACTAACAAACAATTCCTCAAAGACGAAATACAAATCATCAAGAGGTATATAAAAAAAGCTCCACATCACTAATCATCAAAGGAAATAAAAAATAAAAAATGAGGTATAAACTCATGCCACAAAGACTGGCAAAAATCACAAAGAACAAGAGCAATTAGTGCTGGATTAGATGCAGGGAGAAAGGAACTGCTGGTGGAATGCCATCTAGTCCTGCCTTTCTGGAAAATGATGTGGATATTTCTCAAAAAAATAGAAATTGAGCTTCCATATGATCCAGCAAAACCATTCCTAGGTGTATACCCTAGGAGTACAAAAACACAATACCAAAATGCCCTCTGAATTGCTATGTTCATTGCAGCTCTATTTACAAGAGCCAGAATCTAGAAACAAGTCAGGTACATTACAACAAATTAGTGGTTAAAGCAAACTGTAGAACAGCTACACAATGAACTAATATGAACCTGTTAGGAAAAATGAAGTTGTGAAACAGGCCTACATGAATAGATATGGAGGCTATTATGATGAGTGAAATGAGTTCATAAGGAGAGAGATAGGCAAAGAATAATCTCACTCATCTGTGGGATTTAAGAAAAATAAAAGACAATATGGTAATAATACCCAAAGACAATAGAAATACAGGCTGGAGGGACCATCCCATAATATGAAGCTTACCACAAAGAATGGTGAGCACAGTTAGAAAAAAAAAATGCACTGACAAATACCATGACAATGATAATGAAAGAAAGAAACATAATGTCTGTCCTGAAGACAGGGAGGGGGTCGGGGAGGAGGGAAAAGGGGGATGTTGGCCATAGGAAAGTTGCACTGGTGGAAGGTTTTGTACATTCTATGACTGAAACCCAACTATGAACTATGAATTTATGCCATGATGCTTGAATTAAAAAATTATTTTAGAAAATTTCTCTGGGTTGTACTTTGGGTGTGTACAGTAGGTACACTTTAAACATAGAGACTGTGTGGCTAATCCAATGTTATTATGCTTCAGTGATTTTTTTTCTTTTTGGGCCAATCCAATGATGCTCAGGGGTTACTCCTAGCTATGAACTCAGAAATTGCTCCTGGTTTGGGGGACCATATGGGATGCCAGGGGATTGAACCGCAGTCTGTCCCAGTTAGCATGTGCAAGGCAAAAGCCCTACTGATTGTGCCACTATCCCAGCCCCAGCTTCAGTATTTCTTAAAATATTCCCTGAAGTACAAAAAATAATTTTTGTAGTAAGAAACATATACTAATAGTATCTTTATATGTGTAAAGCTATCTCTTATCTCTATTTGCAAATGACACGATGCTATACATATAAGAACCTAAAGTGTCCACCAGAAAAAGAAGCTCCTAGAAACAATAAGCCAATATAATAAAGTGGCTACCTACAAACTCAATACACAAAAGTTTTGTTCTTTTATACAAACTACTCAGAGGAGAAAAATATCAGAGTCTATCCCTTTTAAAATAGTGTCCAAAACTAACAAGTACCTGGGAATCAACCTAACAAGAAAGGTGAAGATGTATATCATCAAACTTCAAAACACAGCAGAAAGAATCTGAAGAAGATCTAAAGAAATGGAAGAACATTCCATGCTCATGAATTGGAAGAATCAATATCATAAAAATGACCATCTTACCTAAACAAATATATATTCAATTCAATCCTATTCAAATTCAGACAACATTCTTCAAGTACTTAGAACAATTAATTATAAAGTTTATATTCACTCCAGTCCTGTACACAACCTTCATAATGTACATTTATTCTTATCACAAAGTGTATCTTGCAGAGCTGGTCTGAAAGAATTAGAATTCTGTATCTAAAATCCTACAAAATATCTGTTGTCCTTATTAGGAATAATTAATTTTTTCTATAGACACTACTGTTAGTAGTAGTTAGTGGCTGTTACTATTTTTGCTATTATTTTTAAATACTTAAATGGGACATTCAGTTTATGAATATAACTGAAAGAATAAGAAAGCTGAAAAGAACAACCAACTTTGTTTTCCAGTGGAGATATTTTTTTATTCCAGAAACAAGAAAAAGAAGTAAACTTTAGTAAATAGCAGTTCCACTGCCCTGAACTGATAAGAATAATGTCTTTGGCTTCTGTAGTTTCTGTACTTTCTAGACTTTTATTGGAATATACACTTAGAATTTACTAAGCTGCATGGCAAAGATACCTTTTCTTCTTACTCTTTTTTCAGTGCTTAAGATTGCCAATCTGTAATGCAAACCACATGTTTGCTGCATACAACTTTTCTTCTTGCCCCAAAACATATTGGAAACTACAAATATTCAAAAATAATAAGCACCAATTTCTAAAATAAATCAACTCATTTTTGGCTTTTAAAATAACTGAAAATAGTTGTAGATCAGAGGCCTAGTGACTTGATCTGCATGCTAGAACAGATTTGTGGCCAACCTCAACAGGTCAGAGGACACACCCAATAGCATAGCTGCCCAACAAGGCAGACACTTATGTGGCCACAGGAAAATCTCCCACCCACACAAAGCTCCCTTTAGACCTCACTGAATATGAATCTTTCTCTGAGATAAAGACAAGAATGACCCAAGAGAGACTGCAAAAGGAATCATGGTAAAGCAGTGCAAAAACCCACCACCTTTTATGGGTGAAGATTGTAATGCTAAAGATCAATAAGTAGTAATATAAACTCTGTAAAGTGGTCTTCAGAGTAAAACTGCTTAGAATGTTCAACAAGGTCAAATAAACAATGGAATATGCTGTGATAAACACTCAAGAATACAAAAAAAAAAAAAAAGGACCGGTGAGGTGGCGCTAGAGGTAAAGTGTCTGCCTTGCAAGCACTAGCCAAGGAAGGACCGCGGTTCAATCCCCCGGCGTCCCATGTGGTCCTCCCAAGCCAGGGGCAATTTCTGAGCTCTTAGCCAGGAGTAACCCCTGAGCATCAAATGGGTGTGGCCTAAAAAAAGAGAATACAAACAAAAATGACAGAAATTGAAACTCAAGCGGTGAAAATAAAAGACCCCACTAGCAGAGTAACAGTCACTGGTTCTGAACCAGTGAACTGGAGACAAAGTGCAAAAAACATGCAGACAACAGCAAAAGATATAATAAAGCCTTAACATAAACAAACAAATGATAAGAAAACTTTGGAATGAATTCAAGAGCAATAACATAAGTCATTGGGGTCCTGATATCCAGTAATAAAACCTCTATGAAGAAGTAACAGTCAAAAAATATTATTACTGGGGCCAGAACGGTGGCACAAGTGGTAGGCATTTGCTTTGCATGCACTAACCTAGGATTTGATGCCCCAACATCCCATATGGTCCTCCAAGCCCAGAGCAATTTCTGAGCGCATAGCCAGGAGTAACTCCTGAGTGTCACCAGGTGTGGGTCCCCCAAACAACAACAACAACAAAAAGATATCATTACTAAGAACTTCCCAAAAATAAAGAATGTATATACTCTGGAGGCCCAAAGGATACCACCTAAAAGAGACCCAAATAAAAATGTTTCAAGGTATATACTAATCAGAATGATTAAAATCATACATAGGGATAGAATACTGAGAGCAGCAAGATCAAAAAGTGAAATTACACACAATAGCTCAATCTTAAGATTTACAGCAGGACTATCTGGGCCAAAAGACAGTAATGGGATATAGTGAAAACACTCAATGGAATGAATGACTCTCCAAAAATACTATACCCAGCTACACTGACATTCAGATCTTAAAGAACAGTACAAGACTTCACAGACAAACACAGTTCAGGAAGTTCATAAACTTGAAATCGTCTTCATCTTCACAAAAATGGGGGGGGGGGCACTAGTCTAGGGTTTGAGCTATGACCTGCACAACAACCATGATCTCCAGTTCCAAAGGTCTGGCAGAGACAATTGCAACAGAATGGGTCTTCTGGAAACACAACGAAAGATGCTATCCTAGGTTCCATCCTAGGATCAGCACAAAGACCAAGACCACCAACCACAGAAGACAGATAAAAATGACACTGAGGGAACAGAACTTCTAGAACTACAAAGAAAGACTTTATCATAAGTTCCACTCCTGGACCTGTGCAGATACTGAGGATCTCTAGATACAGAGGTCTGATTTTTATCACCTAGGATGGAGCAGAAGTCTTCCAAACACCACGAAAGCACCAAGGGGAGAGTAAATAAGCCTGAACGGAGTCTATAGTTAATCCCATGACAATATACTCCAAGGGTGGAGAAACCTCGTATCTCTTAGGCCAAGTGAATTCTGTTTCAAATTACCCCAATATTTATTGCGCCTGTGCAGGAGGGGAAAAAAGGCAAAAAGCACAAAACATTTATATATATATAAATAAAAATATATTTATATATTTTATATAAATATATATAAAAATATATGTATATATAAATAAAAAATAATAAAAATAAATTATATGTACATAATTTATTTTTATTATTTTTTTATTTACCTATCTACTTTTTGTTGATTTCTTTGTTTTGGGGTGGTTATTGAAGTTGTTGTCTCCATTTACATATTTTTTGTTTTGTTTTGTTTTTGGGCCACACCCAGTGACGCTCAGGAGTTACTCCTGGCTATTCGCTCAGAAGTCACTCCTGGCAGGCACGGGGGACGATATGGGGAACCGGGGGATCGAATCGCGGTCTGTCCTAGGTTAGCGCAGGCACCTTATCTTCAGCGCCACCGCCCGGCCCCCTCCATTTACATATTTTTTTCTTCTTTTCTCTTCTTTATGTGCTCTGCCATATTTTTTATATCAAGACCATGGCTTTCTTGTGGTGCTTATCTTTATTGTTGGAGTGCTCACTGGATATTTTATTTGACACTTCTTTTTGTACTGTTGGGGTCACCTTCTTTTTTCCCTTCATCACTCAAACCGATGATGAGAGCCTCTAGAAGGATTCCACCCATTTTCGGCATATTTGGTTTTACCCCAGTTTATTACTTTTCTCTTCTTCAAACAAAACCACATAACTTGAACTATCTAGTCCTGCCTCCCAGTTAGAGGGGGAAGTAAGGGAGGTACCAAGACCAAACAGGTCTAAGAATACTAAGTAGTAAGCTATGTACAGAGGGTACCACACATTCTACCAGCTCCGGGGGTGAGGGAGGAGGATATGGGAGGTGGGACGAGAATGGAGGTGTAGGGAGGACAAATCGGTGATAGGAATCCCCCTGATTTTGTGTAAATATGTACCTAAAATATTATTGTCTACAATATGTAAGCCACTATGATCAAAATAATATATTAAAAAGGGGGGGTTAGTGTAAAACAAGGTGACTACACGAATACATAAAAAGTTTATGGAAAGATGGTGTAAAATTCTATGACAATAATCTCTCTCAATGTCAATGAACTGAAAACATCAATTAACAGACATAGAATGGCATGATAGGTAAGAAAATTGAACCCAACATCCTGCTGCCTGAAAGAAACAGATTTGAATAGTCAGAGAAAACACAAATTCAAAGACTGGGATAGAATTATTCAAGCAAACAACTTTCTCAAAAAAATTAGGGTGGCCATATTAGTATCAGGCTTCGTGTTCAAAAATACTGTAAGAGCATGTCTTTTGTGAGAATATTTCACTAGTGAAGAGGGTATTCATGTTATAACTGAAACTCAATTGCAATCATGTATGTAATTATGGTGCCTAAAGAAAGATATTATTTAATTTAAAAATGATCAAGAAACATGTAGACCATGAATAAATTGCACTTCTAAACATATGCATTGATGGAACCAGAAACATAGTTAAAACAACTGCTAATAGTTTTGAAAGATGGCATTGATAGCAACACAATTTAGTAGCATAAAATGTCAAAACCATTCAGCAACCTCTTGATAAATCAAAGAGACTAAGCTCAGTAATGAAATCCTGGCTTTGAAAGAAATAATAGAAGAGAGGGTCTTATATATGTATATATACGTACATATATGTGTATATATTGTACATATGCATGTATATGTGTATATGTGTGTACATATATGCATATCTATGTAGGTGTACATGTATACATACATGTATGTATATGCACATATATATACAACTTTTCTCATCCTTCAAAGTCAAAAATGCATTCTTTTTTTTTTTACCCCCCCAGCCAAAAATGCATTCTTCTTTAATTTGCATGAGACATGAGTGCATGCCAGGATGCAAAACATACCTAAACATAGTGAAGATGAAAGAAATCATAGCAACTATCTTCTCAAAATATGATACAGTGAAAATAGAAGTTAATTACTAAGAGAAAATGGAGACTAAATAGCACATTCCTGAACATATAATGGATAAGAGAGGGCATAAATAGATTCCTGGAAACAAATGAAAATAAAAAATACAATCTACCAGGGCCCAGGAGATAGCATGGAGGTAAGGCGTTTGCCTTTCATGCAAAAGGTCATTGGTTCGAATCCCGGTGCCCCATATGGTCCCCCGTGCCTGCCAGGAGCGATTTCTGAGCATGGAGCCAGGAGTGACCCCTGAGCACTGCCGGGTGTGACCAAAAAACAAACAAAAAAAATACAATCTACCAAAACTTGTGATACATATCCAGAGCAGTGTGAAAGGAAAGTCCATAGCTATAAAAGCATTCATCAGAAAGGAAGAGTGAGCCACATAAATAACTTGCATGCACAACTTAAGAAACTGGTAAGTGACCAGCAGAAGGATGACAAAGCAGGATTAAGGAGAAAGTAACAAAATTTAGAGCAGAAATGAATGAACTGGTATTCCAAAATACAATCTAATGGATCAATAAAACCAAGATCTGGTTCTTTGAAAAAAAATAAACAAGATCAATAAATAAAAAAAGCAAAATTCATAAAGACAGATCCTCAATAAACCAAATAAATGAAATAGGAAAACACAAAAGACACTACAGAGATTCAAAAGATCATCAGATATTATATTGAGAACCTTAATCCCATGAAATGAGAAAAACTAGAAGGGATAAATTCTTAGACTTCTATGACATTCCAGAATAGAACCAAGATCACTTGGAGTACATGATTAGATCTTTGACTCCTAAGAAAATTGAAAGGGTAACTAATATCTTCCTGAAATCAAAATCCCAGGTGGTAGATTCATTTAAAAAAATCTCAGGGTTCAGGGGGGGCGGGAGATAGCATGGAGGTAAGGCGTTTGCCTTTCATGCAAAAGGTCATCGGTTCAAATCCCCGTGCCCCATATGGTCCCCCGTGCCTGCCAGGAGCAATGTCTGAGCATGGAGCCAGGAGTAACCCCTGAGCACTGCTGGGTGTGACCCAAACCCCCCCCCAAAAATCTCAGGGTTCACTAGTAAAATTTTTAAACATTTAAAGAAGACCTGCTGCCAATTCTTTTCAGGTTCTTCCAAAAAATTGAAGAAACAGAAACTGTCACAGTCAATTTCTATGAAGCAAGTATTACTCTCATTACAGAGAAGACAAAAATAACACAAAAAGAGAAAAACTATAAGCCAATTTTATTGAAGAACACATGCAAGAATCTTCAACAAAATACTAGCAAATATAATCCAACAATTCATTGAAAAGTTCATGCACCATGACCAAGTGGCATTCATCCTGGGGATACAAAATTGAAGTAATATATGCAAGTTGATCAACATAAATACCATATTAGAAAAAATAAAATCACATGACCATACTAATAGATGCATTTTACCAGATACAGCACTCATTTATGATAAAAACTCTCAAGAAGATGAGAATTGAAGGCATTTTCCTCAAAAAAGCCAAAGCCATGTGCCATAAAACCACAGAAAACATATTCTCAATTGGAAAAAAAATAAAAGCCTTTACTCTAAATTTGCCAACTCTCATCACTTCATTCAATAAGTGCTGGATACTTGCCGTAGCAATCAGGCAAGGAGAATATATCAAGGATATTCATATAGGACAGGAAGAATTCAAGCTCTCACTATTTATGAATGATATGTATTTAGAAAATCCTAAAACTAAACAAGAAAATCTTCTGCAAACAATAAATTTTCATAGTAAAGTGGGAGGCTATAAAATTGACATGCAAAAGTCCATGACTTTCTTAAATACAAGAAAAGGGTATTTTTAATATTTTTTCAGAATTGCGTCTCATAAAATCAAGTATCTCTGAATCAACTTAGCTAAAAAGGTGGAAGGCCAATTTGCAAACTAATACTTCAAGAAATAAAAGAGAACAGAAAATGCACCCCCTGCTCATGGATTGGGAGAATTAAAATAATTAAAATGGTAACATTCCCCAAAGCATTGTACAGATTCAACGCATACCTAAAAAGATACTATTGATGTTTTTCAAAAAAAATAATATACATTGCTTTTGAATTTATATGTAACTATAAACTCTCAGAAATAGCTAAAGCAATCACTGGCAAAGATGGGAGGCATCACTTTCCCCATCTTCAATCTGTACTACAAAACAGTAGTAATTATAACCATATAGTACTAAAATAAAGGCAGGATTTCAGATCAGAGGAACAGAATTGAATATCCTGAGACAGATTCACAACTACACAATTAATATTTTATAAAAAAGAAAAATATATGAAATAGAGTAAGGAAATCCTCTTCAGCAAGTGGTCCTCAGAAAACTGGTCAGGTACATGATGAAAAATGAACTCAGACTCCTTTCTAGAACCATGCACAAAGATAAAATAAAAAAGATTTAAGACCTTGATATCAAACTTGAAACCATAAGATATATAGAGAAAAATATAAAAAGTATCTACATAACATTGAAGCTAAATGCATATCCAAGGATGATTCAACACTGACCAAGAAAGTGGAAGCAAAGATAAACAAATGAGATAACACTAAATTAAGAGACTTCTGCATGTCAAAGGAAATAATGGCCAGAATACAAATACTACTCACAAAATGGGAGAAATTATTCACCCAATACACATCTGATAGAATCTTATAGGATATCTAAAGCCATATGACACTGATAGAGCTTATAAAGAAAAAAAATCCAACCCCATAAAAAATGGAGAGAAAGATAAACAGACATTTTGTCATAAAAGAATACAGATGGTCAAAGGCATATAAAAATGTTCCACATCATTAATCATCAGGGAGATGCCAATCAAAACAACAACAAAATATCATCTCACCACAAATTTATTGAAATTGATACTATTTATCACATCAATTACAGGAAAGAAGGAAATAAAGGAGGAAAAATGAAGGAAGCAAGTAGAATGGAAGGAAGGGACAAAGGGAAAGATATAAATAGATTCATAGTAATAATCACTGAAGCCAAAACAATCAAATATCAGCATCTCTAAAATGCCAGGAACTGGACAACTTAAAATATATATTTAATTCTCACAATAATACCATAGAACCAAGTCACAATTGCCTTAAGACCATATGTTTATGAACAATACATTTTTAGAAGCATGTCGGCCTGAACCAATTTTTTTTCAGAACAATAAACTTCCACATTGGGTCACAATGGCCAAAACAAGTAGAAGTCATATTTTAATTTTTTATATCTTGGAGCAAAATTACTAATGTCTGAAATAAAAGAGTAAGTAAAGGAATTTGGATCATATGTTTATTACAATATGCATCGTTAGTCTTCCAAGTTTTCTGGAATGCAGACTTGGCACTTTTTATCTAGTAAGAGATGAGTTGAACTAATGCATAATTGCCACTTTATGGATGGAAATTAGAATTATGCAGATATCAGCAATTTCTTCTCATCTTTGCAACTCAAAATGCAATAACATACAGTCAAAAAATTTGAAATAACTGTTATACTAACCTAGTTAAAACATTTACTAAATGAATAAAACCAAGAAATTATTGGAACTAGTGGGGATGCTAGATATTTAGTACAATACTATTCATCTTTCACTGTTATACTGACCTAGTTAAAACATTTACTAAATGAATAAAACCAAAAAATTATTAGAACTAGTAGAGATGCTAGATATTTAGTACAACTCTATTCATTTTTCACAAAGAAAGTAGCTGAAAGCCAGAGAGAAGTGACTCAATGTAGAGAAGTATTTAAATAAAGCCAACATAATTAAATATGAGGCACTGTGCCATATGTTGGTAAACTGTGTTAAATATTCCCTTAAACTTAAACTCCATGGGTATATCATAGAAATTCCTTTTCAGTATTTCCTTAAATATAAGCACTTTAATGAGAAGCACCTCTTTAACTCTTTTTTGGTTTGTTTGTTTGGTTTTTGGGTCACACCCGGCCACGCTCAGGGGTTCCTCCTGACTCTGAGGCAGGCTGGGGGGACCATATGGGATGCCAGGATTCGAATCATCTTCAGCGTCTAAAGCAAATGTTCTACTGCCGCACTATCTCTCGGGCCCCTTAACTCTTACTTTTTCATCAAAATGATTCATTTTTATTAAATGGAAACACTTGAGGTTCTTATAAAATAAAATGTCTTTGTATTGATATAATAAAATGTCAATAATTATTTGATGGAAGAAAATTAAGTTGCTGTTCTCTATGTAAGTCGTAAAATGAATTTAAAGGTTTATACCTTTTGTAATTGCTCAAAAATGTACGACAGTGTCCTGGGTATAATGCCTCTGTCATTGTAGCGCTCTGCCCCTCCTGTAATGGTGAATGTCTTCCCGCTGCCTGTTTGCCCATAGGCAAAGATGGTACCATTGTAACCTGCCAAGACACTGCAGAAAGATATGGCACATTTTTAATACAGAAGAATTTAAATATCTTTATATTAATGCATGCATTCTAATAGTAACCTTATTCAATGCTATTTAGAGTTAGATCTAAAGAAATACTCATCCAGGATAATTGGCACATAAGACTATTTCTTTTAGAAATCCTTTCAGGAGAACCATAAAAAGGCTCCTCTTACCAATGTCATCCAATAGAATACAGGAAATAAAAATAAATAAATAGGATTATATCAAACTCAAATGATTTTACTCATCAAAAGGAACTTGAGCTATGGGACTGGAGCGGTGGTGCACGGGGTAAGGTGTCTGCCTTGACCGAGCTAGCCTAGGACAGACTATGTTTCAATCTCCCAGCATCCCATATGTTCACCCAAGCCAAGAGCGATTGCGCATAGTCAGAAGTAACCCATGAGCATCACCAAGTGTGGCTCAAAAACAAAAAGAAAAGAAAAAAAAATACTTGAGCTAAAATTTAAAGACAACATGCTGAATGGTAGAAAGTATATCTTCACACCATACACCAGTTTAGGGGCTATTATAGTGTACCCATAAAACTCAGCAGCACCAAGAAAAACAATAGTCCCACAATAAAATGGGGAGATGGGTATCTCCCCAAAGAGGGAATTTAACCAATAAGTATATAAAAAGTGTTTATCATTATCTGTTATCAGAGAAATTTTAATCAAAATAGCAATGAAATAATAGTATCATACCTGTAAGAATGACATGTATAAAAAGAACAATATTGTGGGGATGTAATGATAAAAGAGAGAGTTTGTATAATCCCATGATTCAACTTCTTGGCATCTATCCCAAAATACAAAGCTCAAATTTAAAAAGATATAATATATACATGGTTTATATACATGAGTATAGACATGCTTCAACTAAATATAATATATTTAAATGTTAAATTTAAAATTTTAATGTTAATGTTTAACCTGTTAAACATTTAATATATACATTTTATATAGTTATCTATGCTCATTGCAGGGCAAGATAAAATAAAAACAAACACAAATATCAAACTATAATGGATGAATAAAGAAGTTGTGATATACTTTTTTTAAAAGAAAAGCATTCCTTATGAAATTAGGAAAAACAAAGTATGCCCAACTGTCTCCACATTTGTTAATACTATATTAGATGTTCTAGTAATAGAATTTAGGAAAGGTAAATAAATCAGAGGGATCCAAATTGTAAAATAAGTCAAAATATAACTATGTGAAGATGGCATGAAAATTATAGAGAAGATTCTAAAAAATCTACTAAAAACTTTAGAAGCAATAAGCCAAAACATCAAAAGAGTAGGCATCAAAGCTAACACACTAATGTCTGTAATATTTCCTATATACAAAGAGTGAAGTAGAAGATATCAGAGTCTATTCTATGCAATATAGTCTAGAATCACCAATTACCTACAAATCAACATAACACAAAATGTGAAAGATTTATACTTGAAAACTTAGTCACTTAAGAAAAACATAGAAAATCAAGAAGTATAAAAATATTCTGTTCATGGATTGAATAATCAAAAAAACAAATAATAATAAATTATGGAATTTCCAAAAATTCTGGACAGTTAAAGACATACTGAGAAATGTGAACTGGGGGTATCTAATTACTTAATTTGAAACTATCATATAAGCGATAGTGACCATAGTACTGGTCTATGGACAGAGTCTCTGACCAATGGCTTAAAATCAAATATGGTCAAATAACTTAAAGATCTTGGTGCAAAAGAAAACAAAAAATTGAAACATCTGTAACACTGAACATGCGTATGATAATGTTCAAATAATTAGAAGATACTAAGAAATGATAAAAATTAACCTTACATATTCAGTAATTGGAAGAATTAACAAAATTAAAGTGACTATTACCTAAGGTGACGTGCATATCAATTATAATCTCTATCAAAATCAAAGTAATATTTTATAGAAATAAATTTTTTTAAAAATCATGAACTTTACTTGGAACTACAAATGACCGTGGATAGCATGAACACTAATGATTTTAAACACTCTGATTTTAAACTACACTCTACAAAACAACATTATCTAATACAGAATTGCTATTTTAAATAATGTGATTATTATTAGAAAGGTATATATAGATTCATGAAGTAGTAATTTCATAATTTTGGATAAAAGACTCAAAACTTATATATTATTGTAACCAAAGACAAATCTATACAAGTTATTAAAAATTAACATTTGGGGGATAATAGTAGTGTTCTCAAGGAATGAGATATGGTTTTAGGAAGTAAAAGAGATTTAGCTGTGTGTTAGACAAGTGCTTTAACCCCTGTATTATTTATTGGGACCCTGGACAGCAAACTTAACAAAAGAAATAAGCATAAAATGTAGCAAGGAAAGATTTTTCAATGAATAGTTTGGGGGAAACTGGACAACTATGTGAAAATGACTTAGAACACTAACCACTAACAATAATCAATTTAAAATGGATAAAGATATGTGGATAAGACATGGTAACAGAAAATACACTGAAGAAAACAGGAGTATTGCAATCATTTATAGTCAATATAGAAATTGGTTTGGAGACACAGCAGAAACCAAAAAAAGAAAAATATCCAAATGGAACTACATCAAACTAAAAATCTTAGTAACATAAACCTTCATCAAAATAAAAAGACATACTATTTAAAAAAACAAGATATGTTTATACAATCTAACACACATGGTTTAATAGTCAAATTATACAAATAAGTGATAAAATTCTACCAGCACAAACCAGGCCATGAAAAAAGGGAGGGTCAGAAATGAAGGTTCTTGCCTTGCATAGAGTTAACCTCCAGTTCAATAACAAAGCACTGTCTTTGATCACTTGAGCAATACCAAGAATGACCCCTGAAAACAAAGCACCACTATATATGACCCAAGTGTCCCTTTTTCCAAATGAAAATAAAATGTAGGTGGAGGATCTGACAGAAACTCTGAACTGATATCTTATTCTAGAGAATGTTTTCCTTGTAAAAGAAGAATGGATAGAATGTCCTGTATCTGTTCATTATAGTCAGCTAGTCTAAGCTAATTAATATTTCTCAACTGGTATTATGTATGAATTAGCTACATAGTACTGAATGTGAGGAACTGGATCCTACTATAATCATGTCACTATCCATTTTCTTTTTCATACTAGTTAAATTTTGATTAGTAGAGGTTCACGTATTGTTGGGTAAATTTATGTTTACAAATCTTATATCGTTGTTTAAAAATTTGTTTTTAGTTTGAGGCACCTCCCACCTTGAACATATGTCATATGTCCCAACTTAGACTTCATGTATTTAAACAGCGATTGTCCAACCCCAGCCCCCAGATCTCAGACATAGAACCAACACAGTTCTCCGCAATAGCTCCAGGAACCAAACTCCCTCTGGAATCGCTCCTGACTTGGGGGACCATATGGGAAACCGGGGGATCGAACCACTGTCTGTCCTAGGATAGCGCAGGCAAGGCAGGCACCTTACCTCCAGCGCCACCAACCGACCCCATGGGACATTCTTAATACGGTTCTGACACTAACATGCTCCAGTTTTGATATGATATACTGACAATGAGGAAATGGCAACAACTTGATCTAAGAATAGGTTGTCTTATCTCACCACCTATCAATAAGATAAAATCAGAAGACACGTCATCCTTTTATCTGTGCAGAAATCAGGATTGCTGACTACAGAAGACTGACTGCAACAACCATGACTGGGGAGAATTTATCCTGGGACCAATAAGAAAGACCCTAGACTAGGCTTTGGCCTACAATCTGTACAACCAAGAACTCTATTTCCAGAGGTCCAACTGAGACAACTGCAACTGAGCAGAACTTCTGGAAACATAATGAAAGACTCTATCCTAGACTTCAACCTAGAATTGGTGCAAACACCAAGACCACCAATTACAGAATACTGATTAAAACAACAGTGTTGGAACAGAACTTCTAAAACCATAGAGAAAGACTCTGTCCTAGGCTCCATCCTATGACCTGTGAAAATACCAAGATCTCTACTTACAGAGGCCTGCTTTTATCATCCATGACTGAGTGGAAAGTTTCCAGACACCACAAAAAGACCCAAGGGGAAGTAAAATAGCATTTTATGGATCCTATAGTTATTCCCATGACAGTATGCTTCAAGCTCAGAGAACCCTGTATCTCTTAGGCCAAGGGAATTCCCTTTCTAATCTCGCCAATATTTATTGTGCCTTAACAAAAGGGGGGAAAAAGAAGCACGATTTTTTTCTTTTTCTCTTTTTCTTTTTATTTTGGCCTTATGGTTATTGCTTGGTTTTTTCTGTATTGCGGTGGTGCTTTTTGGATTTTTTTTTGTCATTATACTGTTGGTTTTGTTTTGTTTTGTTTGTTTTCTTGTTTGTTATTTTTTTTCTTAATCTTTATTTTTTGTTTTTTTTTTTGTGATGTTTTTTCTCCTTATCTCCTTTCTTCTCTTAAATTGATATTTATAACCTTCTAGATGGATCCCTCCCGGATTTTTTGTTTGTTTTTTCTTTGTTTGTTTTCTTTTTTGTTTGCTTTTTCTTTCCCTTCAAACAGAATCACATAACTTGAATCATGTAGTTCTGACTCATAAATTGAGAGGGAAAAAGATGGATGGTACCAAGACCAAACAACAGTATGAACATTGAGTAGAAAAAAAAAAGATCAGTCTTAAACACCAAATCCAAAGTCAATGACAACAGAATCGATACTCATTCTACAACAAACTAGACACAAAGGGAACCACTTATACTAGCAACCTGGGCAAAGGAGGGGGTATATGGGATGCATGCTGGAAATAGTGTTGGAGGGAGGACATCAATGGTGGTGGGAATGCCCTGGGTTCAATACTGCTATGTACCTAAATTATTACTGTGAAAGATTTGCAATCCACTTTGGTCACAATAAAAATTATTATTAAAATATTTTTTCTTGAAAGTTTTCCTTAATTCTAGGCATCTTAATATACAATGCTATTAATGATAAGGTTTCAAACATACAATGTTTTGACACCACATTAAGTGTGTCTCTGGGTCAACTTTTCCCAATAACCCTCTTCCTCTACTATGGTAAGCTCAGGACTGTAGACCAATTTTTGGCTTTGTCCAATTCTTTGTCTATCTATTATTCCCTCATATGTTTCTTTATACCTATTTCATATCTCATAAAGGCCATTCTGCATCAATCCCTTTACTTCTGATTTACTTCAACCAGCATGATATTCTTCCAAATCGATCCATTCAGCAGTAGGTTCCATGGTTTTGTCTTTTTGTACAGAAAACTCATTCTATTATTTATATATACCACAGCTTCTAGTCAGTTATCTGTTGTTTTATACTTAGGTTGTTTTCATACTTTGACCACTGCAAATAGTGTTACAATGAACATAGGAGAATGAGAGTGGAATAAAGCCAAAAAGAGAATTTGCATGATTTGGAAAAATTGAAATTGGATACTTAATTCTTAAATTTGTGAGAGATACTCATACTTATCCAAAAAAGTCTGAACCAGCTGACATTTCCACCAGCAGTTGGTGACAAATAATTCCTTACCCCCCCCCCCCCAGGCACACTTTCACATCAGTTATTTGCTCTTAGGGGGCTCAGGGTGTTTGGTTCTCATTCAGCAATGTTCTGGGGTTACGCCGAGTTGCACTCAGATATCACTCCCTGCCATGCTGAGGTGAGAGAGGGAGTTTCTTTTAGTATTGAAGTGTGCCTATCTTACTCATTGCTGTTGGTTTTGGTTTAGAGTCTCACCAAGAGTTACTCAGGACTTTTTCCTGGCTTTGCACTTGGGAGCTATTGAAATGCTGGGGATCAAACCCAGAACAACTGTGTTCAAGGCAAGTCACCTATCCATGGTACTAATATTCCAGACCCTCGCTTGTTTTGATTTTCATTCCTCCAAGGATAAAGTACTTAGAAGAGCTTTTTTATTTATTCATTGGCCATCAATACGTCTTCTTTGAGGAAGTTTCTTTGAGGATGTTCATCTCTTTTCAAATTTTAATGTGGTTGAATTTTTTAATGAAATTTTACAGACATAAATTTTGGATATTAATGATAGTCAGATAACTGGCAAGAAAACTGTATCACTTTTTCTATTTAGTAGGGTTTTAAAAAGTTTGTGGGCCCTATAAATAGTAAAAAAGGTAGGGTTTCTGGCCTTGTATGAAGCTAATCTGGGTTTGATCTCTAGAACCACATAGGAATCATGAGTACTACCAGGATTTACGCCTTAGCTTAGGCCCAGGAGCATGTTCTGAGCACCACTTGATGAGACCCTCCCCAATAAAACTATTTTAAAAATAAAGAGAAGCCTAAAAATGAATGAATAAATTAAATGCTAGTGAAATTTTCACAGGTTTTTATAGTACAAAGACAAGTTAAATTTATTATTTAGAAAAGGGATTCCCAAGCAGAGCTCAGTAAGTCCAAGGTCACACCTGTTGACAGTCAACCAGGACATATAATATAATACATAACCATATATATTATCATATATAAATATTCTGGTTGGTGATGCAGTATAATTCAGGCTCAAAAGTACTGGGGCTACTGCTTTTCTGGGAATTGAACTCAGAACCTTTCATATGCAAGGTAATCTGCCCCAACCAAAAAGCTATCTCTTTAGTCTGATATTAAGATTTTAGAATGATCATTTTGACAGCTTATCATATTATTTCTATTGGGAATTTTACTTAGTGTAGCAAATGTGGAGTGTAATTTATCTGGAAAGCTTTAGAAACATTTTCAAGAAAGGTTTATTGGTTTATGGATTTCATTTTAGTCCCATTTCTCTCACTGAAAGAAAATGGGATTTATTTCCTTGATGTTTCAGATGTTGGTGAATAGTACTTTGAAGAAGAAAGTTGTTTTATTTATTAAAAAAGTAATAGTCATTTACTAAAGTAATACTAATAAAGTAATACTATTAAAATATTCTTTGCAAAAACAAAAGTCAGTTTATATCCTAAGATGAGTTTTAAATGGAGCATCTAGTGAAATAGTAATTTTTTAGGCTCACTAGTAACTTGCAACTAGTAAAGTTGACTGATTATGACTGGGAAATTTTTTTTACTTAGCCATCTGTAGCTTTTGTTCCTCTATTATTTGTTATTATTAAAAATTTATAATCAAATATTACCAGTCTCTAGGGAGGGGGTGGAAGTGGGAAGATCAAAAGGTCATTATAATGCCTTGCCTTTTATTTTTCCCCCACTCCCTTTTCTAAAATACAAGTTGGAACTTTATGCCCAGGGAGGAACCAGGATACTGTATAGATGAGGAAAAGTGCAAGAACAATAGCAATAATTCTGTATGGATTCCTTATTATAAGTTGGTTGCTTTTTGTATTGCATCACTTCATATATATTAACTATTTTTAGTCTTGCTTTCCTATTTTAGCATCTCATGATTTTGTGAACTTGAATATCCCAAGTATCTCTTGGCTACATGCCTGGGCTATTAATAATTTAAAATCAGATTATCTGATTGAACTGGTGCAGTTAAGTGCTGAGTTATGGGTTGGTACCCAAAGTTCTTCAGTCATGTGGTGCTTCTCCAATATCATCAGGAACAATTTTTCTGGCAACACAGAAGTGTATTACTAGCTGAGTGGTTCTTTCCTTCACAATTCATAACAAGAACACTTAAAAAAATGACAGTGAAGTCATATATTCTCAGTGTAACATAACTGCCCATAAAAATTTGTCATATTAGCCTAATCCTAATTCTAATTATGCATATCCAGAAAAAATTCACAAGGTAGTAATAGTAAAAAAAATCACAGAATCCTAAATTAAAGTTAGAGAGGAAAGGAAGAGTCAAGGACATTGACTATTCCTGGGACCTTCAAACAATGTTATAATAATAACAAGATTATTTGAGATAGCTCCAGCTGTGAAAGAACTACAAGAAACTAGCTATTAATAACAAAATACAAAACACAAGTAACTAGTTATTAATAACAAAATTGACTGGAACAACTCTGGGAAGGAGGTAAAGTAACACTCTTGTGATTTTTCTCAGAAGTCTTTCTAATATAAGGGTGAAGGTGGTAAAGCAGAAACTAGACTGCAACAAAAGAAAGAAGAAACAGCTTTGAAAAATCAACCAAGTTCACTGAATAAAGATAATACTTAGAAGGTTCTTCCAGTACTAGCCAGCTAACCTCCCAGAAAAAAAAGGTTTCAGAGACTACATGCTGAGGATATTTATTGAGCTCAAAGAAAGAGTAGTGCAGGTAGTCAATAAAGCACAAGAAACCAGGAGAGCAGAAATAAGAAAACTATAAATAAAGGTGACAGAACTAAAAAGTATAGTAGGTGAAGTTAATTGAATTCAATGGCAACGTGGATAGCAAAGTAAGAGCAACTGTAAACAAAATCAGTGGGATCCAATATGAAATACAGAAAATTTCTAAAAATATAGGAGATGGAAAAATAGCACAAAAAAACTGTGAGATGAATTCACAATGAACAACACAAAAATCAAAAGAATTCAAGGGAAAAGGATAGTGATCCTGATGAAAAAATCATTAGTAAAAGAAATAATAACTAAGAAATTATATTTTAAGAATACAGGTGCCTATAGTCAAGAACCCCAAAGGGTATGAATCCAGAGAGAATCAAATAAAAATAATCCTAGGTAAATTATAAACAGAATGACAAAAGACAAAGAGAGAATATTAAAAGCAGCAAGATCAAAGAGGAAATTACATACACAGGACACTCCATAGAGTCACAGAAAATTTACCAATTGGACAAGAAGAAAGTAGTAGGGTATTGTTCAAAAACACTTAGTATATAAGTGCTTCACCAAAAATACTTGCTCCAGCCAGACTATCACTCAGCTATGAAGCATTAATATAGAAATTCACAGATAAGCAACAGCTCAGGAACTTCATAGCCTCATAAATCAACTTAGAAATAAAAATTTAAGGAGATTTTAAAGGAAAGATTAGCCCCCAAAACACAAAACTTTATAGAGTCATGAACAGAAACTCCTATATGTCAATGATCTCATTCACTATCAGTTGAGTGAGAATAAATTGAGAGACACAGAGAGACAGTGTGAATCAGAAAATTGAATACAGCTTTCTTCTATCTAAAAGAGATACAACTGAACAATCAAGGAAAATATGGGATCAAAGTCAAAAGCTGGAAAACAGTATTATAAGTAAACAACCTTCTTTAAAAGACTAGGGTGGCTATATTAATATCAGGCATAAGTTTTATAAAGTCATAAGGGACAATGGTGATTTCCTAATGATTTCTTAATGATTGTGCTATAAAAAAAACAAGTATCTGAGAATTAGCCTAACAAAATAGGTGAGAGGTTTATACAAAGAAAACACTATAGTCCAATATCCCCAGTCATCATCATATAAGCTCATTGGCCCACCTCCAAAGACCCATGATACCAGCCAATTCACTAAGATCGATGGATAAACTTGAATTTATCCATAAAACTCTGGGGCATCCTCATAAGGTGGGCAAGTTGAGTACCTGATCTGCCAAAGCCTGAAAGTTGCATTCATGCCCTGTTGATGGCTCAAATTCACAGCTTCACAGCTAATCTCTGCATATACCAAAATGACAAAAACTTCCAAGTATACTACTCTGGGGGCTGAAAACTGGGATTTTCTAAGACTGTGGGTAGACAATTGTACAAATCCTGGAATTTTTGAAGTACACAATCACATATGTGGCTTTTCAATACATCCAACTTCCTCAATACTGATACCCCAGTAAAACACACCAAATTAGATGGCCAAATAGCATAGAAGCAAAATAAACTGAATTAATAAAAACAAAACAGAATGATCTACTAGCAATGAATACCTTAGTAAACCCTTAGAAAATGATGACTTAATGATCCATGGGGAAGTATAGCAGTTTTCACTTATAGAAG
This sequence comes from Crocidura indochinensis, assembly GCA_004027635.1. Classification (NCBI taxonomy): domain Eukaryota; kingdom Metazoa; phylum Chordata; class Mammalia; order Eulipotyphla; family Soricidae; genus Crocidura; species Crocidura indochinensis. The sequence continues at coordinate 43,137 of PVKC010001042.1, forward strand.
CATTTTTCAATAATTTCATTAGATATTTAGATGTAACAAGAAATATAATAAGTATTTTTTACATGACATAGGTTTTCAGATTTGCAGGTGGATGGGCAACTGAGGACAATGGTGGAGAAAATATTACAGTGACAGTGGGCTTGATGCCAGAAAAATCAGTATCAGGAACAACTTTTTAAACAATGGTGTTTTCATAAAGTAATGAAGAAAAAACACTAGAATAAATAAAAGAGAACACCAGAAAATGGAAATATATACCCTGTTAATGAATTGGAAAGATTAAAATTGTTAAAATGGCAATCTTGACCAAAGCACTATATTCAATGTAGTCATTATAAAAATATCATGATATTTTTAAAAATGCAGATAAAATGCTTGTTAAACTTATATGTAAAAATAAACTTCCAAGATTGGCCAAAGCAATCTTACAGAAAGATATGGGAGGTTTATCTTTCCCCAATTTTAAATTATATAAGGTAGACTGGGAGAAGATATTTGCCCATCACTATAAAAGCTAAATAAAACACTAGTGAATGTTACAAGGAATAAACAATCAACCCTATCAATGATGACCAGAACAGATGAATAGTAACTTGCTTAAAAAAGATATACAAATAGCCAAATGTATATAAAATTTTTAAGCATTATTTATCATCAGAAAATACAAATAAAAACAAAAATTAGCTGAGAATTCACATCAGTTAGATTGTCACACATCACAAAGCATGTTGGCATGAATGTGTGTGGGGGGGAGAAGATCCTCATTTACTGCTAGTGGAAATGCTGACTTGCTCAACATTTGGAAAAATATAATAGGAACGTCTCAAAAAAGTAGCAATTGAGCTCTTATATGAGCAATTCCAATTCTGGGCATCAACCTCAAGGGTAAGCCTGGCCTATATCAAAAATAGAGTGAAAAGCCTTCATTAGCAGGGTCTGTTAAAAGAATAACTTTCATCCATTGCTGTAGGAAATGTTACTTGGATCAACCTTTATGAAAAGAAGTATGGATATATCTCAGGAAACTAAGAATTAACAGTTACATTTCCCACATTTTCTGAGGGTTTACTAAGGCATTCGTTGCTAGTAGATCATGATATGTGCTAGTAGATAAAAAAAATTCAACCAAAAGACATCTGCAATTAATTTCAGCATTTAGTACAATAGCTAAGAGTACACTGATGGCATACATGAGTTATATAGCTAATTATAAAAAACAACACTGAGTCAACAACACTGAAAATAAGAGATATATGCTTTAACAACCAATAACCAAACTTATAAAGGTACTATCTAGGTAGCAGGCTGGACATGGGGGTTGGAAGGATGAAAGGAAACCTAGGAACACTGGTGGAAGGAATAAGATACTGGTGATAGAACTGGTGCTAGAACATATATATGCATATATACATATACATATACATATATGTAACATATAATATATATACATATTTAACTGAATGATGAATAACTTTGCAATTCATGAGGCTATAATAATTTTTTTGCTTTTTTAGGCCACATCTGTTGTGCTCAGTGATTACTCCTAACTCTGTGCTCAGAAATTACTTCTGGCAGGTTTGGGAAACCATATAGGATGCTGGAGATTGAACAGGACAACCACATGCAACTAAAATGCCCTACCCACTGTTATTACTCTAGTCCCTCTAATAAAATTTAAAAAATAAATTTAAAATATCAAAAAATTAAAACACAAGATCAAAAATCTTAGCATGGAACTACTCATATTATAAAATATATCTGTACTCCGATGTTCATTGCTGCACCATTCATAATTGACAAATTCTGGAAACAACCCAATGTCCAAAATCAGACGACTGGATAAGCTATGGTATATATACAGAATAAAATACTACGTGGCCATAAGAGAAAATGAAATCAAGAAATTTGACCCTACATGTATGGAGCTAGAGAGTATCAAACGGAGCTAAGTTAGTCAAAAAGAAAGGGACAGACACAAAATGATATCTACATGTGGGTTATGAAGAAATATAATAAAGAAATAATAAATTCAATGCACAGAGGCAACAAAACTGAGAACTTATCTTCAGTAGGAAGCTTACCATGGTAGGGGAGAGTGGGAGGTGAGAAGAGGATGAGGGACACTGAGATAATTGTGGAGGGAGAAAGACAACTGGGTAAAGGGTATGGTGCTGTATAAAATACTACTAACAACAGTTTATAAACCACGGTGTCCAAAAATAAAACATTTAAGAAATATATACAAAATTTAAATCATACTTCAACGAACACACAGAGCCTCAGTCAGTGCCTCCTCAAACTATCAGCCATCCTTCTAATTGTAGGCACTTTTTAAAACTATAGGTACTGTGTTTTTAGACCACAATGAAATAAAGTGGTCAGGAAAAGGGATTGGATGGACTGGAGACATGTACACTAAAGCCTTTTGTTTTAGGTTTTTATGTTTGCCAAACCCGATAATTATGTCCCCCAAGAGATATATAAGAATGCTAATTTACTTATTTTACTTATTGTACTATAAAAATGTCTTTTGTTTTGTTTTGAGGCCACACCTGAAAGTGCTCTACATTCAGAAGTCACTCCTCTGGAATTTGGAGGACTATCACACTGGGGATCAAATATGGGTTGGCCATGTTCATGCCATGTGAATTATTTCTCTAGCCATGGGAGAGAAAATCGTTCCTTCTAGCCCTGCAAAGCCCTTCTTTTGAATATGAAGATAACTCATGTCCATTCTGGTTTATACAAGTTATCACAGGATTCAGTTTGAATTTTCTTAATTGTTCTATATTCCAATAGATTTTAACTGCTTCTTACTTTTATCATAAACTATGATTACTCAAAACAACAGTTGAGAATTATTGGAAATTTAAGGAACTTTGAATTCCAATAGGGCTTATGAATTCTTACTCTAAGTATCTTATTTAACTTATTTATAAGCTTACGCAATTTGCCCCTTCTAGGAACAATACATGATCGCTATTTCTTATTGTATAACTAAGCAGAGAAATCTTCATATATTCTTATTCTGATCGGAATTTTTTCTTGGAGAACTCTATAATAAATATTCTAGACTTTTCAGTTTATATATGGGTTTTATATCAGCTTCTCAACTATGGCTTTGTAGTATCAAAACATTCACATGTGTATGAATGAGTTAGAATTGTGTCACTTTATAACACAGCAAATATTACATACTCTGGAATTTAACTTTCATATTACTGTACTGTAACAACATGTTTACATCTTTGATTTTTTTCTGTTAACAAAAATCATTTTCATGAGTGTGAAATAAGCCATGTACTGAAGCTAGATTTGTCCCCTAGGAAATAATTTGCTTTGGTTTTAGTGCAGTGTTTTAGTGCCTTTAAAGAAAAATGATTCTTTATATCTTTATATCCAAATGTCTGGCTTGCAAACTAAAAAAGATGGCTTTTCTGACCACAATTATTCATATCCATTCAATGTCTGTATACATTCTAGTTATAACATAGTATCTTATTCACTTTATAAAATATTGTCTATTTTCCAAATTATTTTGGCAAATAACTTGTACAGAAAATTTCTTTTAATTCCAAGTCCTCTTTTTATACAAAACCCTTTAAAGTTGGGGAAGTAAATTACACAGTACTTGACTACACAGAGATGGGAATAAGTTGCTTATGCTTATAAATAGACTCACACAAACAAGAAGAACTTGGAACTCTTATTTCCAACAGGTACTCAAATTTCCTAAGAAATTAACTATGCTGATAGATAGAGAGGTACATGCTAATGAATGGTCAAAGGTTATATTCCTCAATGACAGCTTTTCTGAGTAAAGTATCTCATTCAGCAGTAATTTTTTTCTTTCTTTCTAAGACTTTTATTTTTCTTGTTTTTAAAGTTTCTGATCAGAAATCTGCTGATAGACGAAATGGGGGCTTTTTATAGAGTGATACTAATTTTCTTTTGTTTCTATATAATTGCCTCTACTTTTAGACAGTTTAACTTTAATATACCTTAGAGAAGATCATTGTAATTTGGAATATTGTTGGGCCTTGCCAGAGTAATGTATATGGATTTCCAAATTTCTCTCTAGATTTGAGAACTCCCAACTATTAATTCTTATTTGTTTGCTTTGTTTTTGTTATTGTTGTTTTGTTTTTTTGTGTGTTTTTTGGGGGGTCACACCCAGTGGCGCTCAGGGTTTACTCTTGGCTCTCCACTCAGAAATTGCTCCTGGCAGGCATGGAGGACCATATGGGATGCCAGGATTCAAACCACCTACCATCCTGGGCCGGCTCGTGCAAGGCAAACACTCTACCACTGTGCTATCTCTCTGTCCCCCCAACTATTAATTTTTAAATAAATGACATGGGCCATTACCCCTCTCCCCTCCTTTTGGGACCCCAATAATGTATCACTTATTTATCTTATAAAATCCTATAATTCAATTATGTTTTCTTCACACTTCTAAAATCTTCATTTTTGTTCTATAATGGATTATTTCAAGTAACATGTTTAAGAACTAATGAACTGTTTCTTCTGTCAAATCAAGTCAGCTCTTGGAATTTTATATTAAAGCTTAAAATTAGTCACTTTCTTTGACTCTAAGATTCCTAATAGTCTTAAGAGCTTGTGTTTGTTTCATAATTTATTTATTCTCATTTCATGTGCTATTTTACATTTTATGTTTTCTTTTAGATTGCTATTTTTAAGATTATTTTGAGTTTAATAAACAACTTTTTATTTAAATAAATTAATTACATAGTTGACATAATTATCATATACATTGGTTTACAGATAAGTGAAACAAAGTTTTTGAAAAACTAGAAAGAAAAAATTTAAAAAATGGAAAATAAAAAGAAGAAAAAAGAAAAATTACGGTAGCATACACATTTATGAAAATGTATTGTATTGTGTCTCCAATTATCATTATAAGTAGGAAAAGGTTAAGTAAACTCTTGTTAGCTCTCCATTTTGTTGACTTGGTATGTGGGACTATAAGGGAATGTTTGATTCCGTAATGGGTTAGAAATCTGGTTCAAATATGCCAATCTGGTACTAGGGCAAGCTTTGAACTTTGGATCAGGAAGTAAGCTTATTTCCTAGGGCCTGGCTAAAGGTTAGATCTAAAAGGACATGTATAGCTATACGGTTTGACATACTGTTGAGAGAATTGTACAATCTAAATCCATGGCATTCCTCTGAAAGCCTGAAATCATGTAACTATATGAGGCTTTTGGCACCAACTGGTGTCCACCTGACCAAGATACTCATTTCTGTAGAAGTTTCAGTGCTGTGTGTGCTACTTTGGGCTATGAGAATCACTTGTAGCTAGTGGATCAAAGATCTAATTTTATGAAATTCTACCAGGATCCTCTTGCTACTATGAAAACCATCAAGGACCACAAATGCTGCCTGAGGCTACTGAAGTTCACTGATGCTAGCACTAGAATCTAAAATTAAATCAGAATCTTTCTGCATTTCCTTCACATGGGGAAGGTGTCTATCTTAATACTGGATTACCTGGGTTTGGAAGAGTGGTGATAGTACAATTCACTATCCTACTTTCCTTAATATAGATTTTCCTTTTTATTGTTTCAAGTATTTTCTAAAATTCTTCACATAGAATCTTTACTTTTAAGGGTGTGTTCATAAAGTTGATAAAATTGATTCTTTTAAAAGGTATTTGGTAATAGAAATTCCTTTCATATTGTTTACTGATACCACAATCCTAAATTTTCTTAAAAATAATGGTCTTAAGCAAAAAAATATATTGAAATTATAAAAGGATAGTGAGGACACCTTTAAGTTGACAAACTGACAACTTGATACCTGATATCTCATTTGATGTAAACACACAATAGTTGTCACCTCCTAGAATACCGTGTGCATGTTATTTATTACTATGTACTTTTCCATATAACTCCCTAATATAATATCTAGCACAAATTGCAAATGCTTAGAAGTTTCCCTTCCCTCCTTCCTAGGAATGCCTGTGTTACATAAAATAGACTAAACATATTTGGTCAATATAAATTTTTCAGTTCTGAATATTAACCTTTGATTTAATGGGAATCTTAAGAATCTTGTAAATCATATCATGGAACACTGGCTTCTAACTAGATGCAAGGCATGATATAGAGACTTTCAAGTAGCTCTTATTGCAAATACTACCATTTCACTTTTGCTGTTTTATTTTTATTCTTTTACCAGTGAGCTCTGAATTTATGATTTTTTTATCAAATAAGCTAAGAAGATGTAGGCTGACAGTACATAGTTTGTAAATGGACTTTTGACTGATGGAAACTCTGAGAGTCATCCTTCACTATTCACACAGGCATTTCTGCTCTATAACTTCTGCTTAGACACCGTTTCATTTCTTTCTGTTTCATTACACTTTTGTGTTTTCATGTTGAGAGATATATCTTAATCATACCTCTTCAAAAACCACAGGTCTTGTCTAGAATTTATTGTGATTAAGCCTGACAGAACTATACGATCTTAAATAAAGAATGATGCCTCAGCAACAAATCAATGCATTTATATGTAGGTAAAAGGACTTATTGATACTCTAAAATTTATAGTACTTCATAAAAGATGTGAGTCCAAAAGATATAACTATTGTTTGGCTTAGTTTTATACTCTTAAATTAGTGGATACTTTTCAAATTATATATCTTCATGTGGAGCTGGAACTATCATGAGAAATTTAGAAAGATTATACTATATTTCAAAAAAATGTCACCAATGATATAAGAAACTACATTAGTAATACATTGGATACAATATATTTCTTGGCCACAAATACTCTGGTTAGATAAAGTCTATACTTTTAAATATTAAATCTTGGAATTTTTTTTTGATTTTTGATAGAAAACTTAATAGTGTAAGATAGGTATTCCCAGATTAGCATTATGACAAGTGCTTACTGTGTCAAGCTATACTGGCACTTGCTTATTGTTCTTTTTTAGCTTAACTTTCTTTATGCCAATTGTCCTAGCATATTTGTTTGAACTATCCATTCCATCTCTCCCAAATGTGGTAAGATAGAAAAACAGAGATTAAAACATTACTGATTCTACATAAACCAAAGAGATATAGAATCTACACATACTGCTCGATTGTTATTCATTTATTACATTGTAATAATAAAATATCACATAAAGAAACATAAATGAGAAAATGTGTTTTTTTGGCCACACCCTGTGATGCTCAGGGATTACTCCTAGCCAGGTGCTTAGAAATTGCTCCTGGCTTGGGGGAGCAGATAGGGTGTCAGGAGATCGACCCACGGTTCGTCCTAGGCTAGCATGCACAAGGCAGACACCTTATGACCTGCGCCACCGCTCCAGCCCCAATAAACATTTTTTTTTAGAGTTTAATTAGATCTCTTTAATCTTAACTCAATCTTAATGCCTCTTCATCAGGAACTGGGAAATAATTGTATAATTCTAGAATAATATACTTTAAGCAAAATAGTAATTAAATATGAAGAAATGGAAAAGATGACATGAACAACTTTGGAAAAATATACTTTTCTGGTAGAATAAAAACAATGGCAAAATTGTCAAAATAAACTTTTCTCAGAACCATAGAAGTTATCCAAAAGCTCACAACTTTTCAAATAGTGCTTATTTAAGAAATATAACTCAATAGAGTTATAAAATCCCAGAGCACTAAATATGTATCCCAACACAGTTAATATCTCATTAAAAAGCATTTTGGAAAATCTACACAAATCAACAAGGACATTTCATTTAAAGCAATATCTATAAACATCAAATATCTATGAATCAACTTAACTTATATAGCAAACAACTTTAAATGACTTATCAAAGAGAAAGAAGAAGATCATAGAAAATGGAAAAATATTCAATGCTCCTGGATTGAAAGAATCAATAATGTTTAAATAACTATCCCACCTAAGCTCTTATATAGTTTCAATGCAATCCCTATACATATTTAATGAAATTCTTCAAGGACCTAGACAAGTCAATAATAATGTGATTTATAGAATAACTGGATGAGGAAATGAAATGTAGTAAAGAAGAGAATGCCAAGATCACCCTTCATTCCAGAGAATAGAGAGGAAAAGGACATAGAAGAAAGTAGGAAAGAAGAAAATGAGAAAGGAAATTAATCGGGGAACAAGGTCTGAAGCTTCATTAATGGTAATGTGGGAAAATAGCATAACTAATTCCAAACACTGACTCAACAACAGTGAAAACATGAATTATAAGCTGCAAACACCAAACTTTGCAATGTGCTTCTCAAGGCATAGTCTGGAGATAGCAGGAGGGAAGAGGGACATGATATCAGTATGGGAATACTAGTGATAAGAGCTGACACTGTTAGTGGTATTGGTGTTGAAATATTAAATGCCTAAAATTCAGCAATCAATAACTTTGCAAAGCACAATTCTTTAGCTAAGGATTTTTTTAAATAAAAATTTTAAATAAAAAATAACTAAGAAAGAAAATCTCTGCCCAGTTATTAGCTGACCACTAACTAAATAGAGCAGTGATTGTGGGCTGACTACAATCAAGAACACTGACTTATAGAATTAGTCTAGAAAATTCGCTCTCAAGCAGGCAATAGCTAGGCATCACAATAACCATTAAAAATAGTTGTGAGGGAGGTCGGAGAGATAGCATGGAGGTAAATGCATTTGCCTTGCATACAGAAAGTCAGTGGTTTGAATCCCGGCATCCCATATGGTCCCTCGAGCCTGCCAGGAGTGATTTCTGAGCATAGAGCCAGGAATAACCCCTGAGCGTGGCCCGGTGTGACCCAAAAACCAAAACCAAAAAAAAATAGTTGTGAGGATAGAAATATTATTACTTAAGTTACCATTATTCAAAATTCCCAGCTGAAAAACAAGCAATGTACAAATTTAGAGGGGTTTGGGTGCTAGTTTTCTACGCAGTTAATCCAAGTTCAAATCCTTGGAACCATGCAGGGTCCCCCAAGCACTGTCAGGAGTGATCCTTGAGTTTAGAGCCAGAAGTTCGCCATGAGATCCATTGGTATGGTTCAACAACAAGAAAACGAAAATACATGCTAAGAAATAGGATATTTCCCATACACAGAAAATAACAAATATAATAAAACAAAATTTAAGAAGGTTCATATTTAGGCTTACCAGGTAACAAGATTAAATTAGTTACTAAACACATGTTCAAGGAACAAAAGCAAAGTGATCTTAAATAATTAAAAGTAGTTTGTGATTTGGGATTAAGGCATTCAAGTAATAGAGCACATGACTAGACTTTGGTTTGACTGCTGGCAACATACAATCCCTTATGCACTTCCTGATATGCCCCTGTAGTCCAGTGAATAATGCAAGGGATAACTCCAAGTACTCCCTCAGTAGCAGTGAATGTGGCCATTTCAAATTAGGTATAAAATATGCATCATAGCAGGGACCAGAGTGATAGCTTAGCAGTAGGGCACACACTGATCCAGAATGGTACTGATTTGACCCCCTTCCTAGGCAGGAGCGATTTCTGAATACATAGCCAGGAGTAACCCTGAGCATCACCGGGCCTGGCCCCAAAACAACAACAACAACAACAACAACAACAACAATAATAATAATAATAATAAAAATAATAATGTATCAAAGTTAAGGGAATATCAATAGAAAACTTAAATTTTTAAAAATGAAATGTCACCACAACATAGTTAAAAAGTTGCTCTTGAGTTTCAGTCATACGATATTCAACAACTCATCCCATTCAATCATTCAACAACCCAATGTACATATCTCATAAGTGTTACTCATTTCCCTGCTGATCTCTCTCAAGCCTATTTCTTTTGCAGGTACCGTATTTATTCAAGTATAACATGCATCCATGTATAACGTGCACCCCTAATTTTCTATTAAAAATCGGTATAAAATTTTGTTTCGCATCAAGCATTGTAATTCACAAAAAAGTGTTGTTGAACACGTGCGGCTATAATAAAAATCATTTATTGACAACGTAAACTGGTTATAAACACAATACCGAAATAAAATGACCGGTAACTATTTATTTAGAATGCTTCAAGGTCAGATTCATCATCAGATACACTAAAGAGTTGTTCCCATTCTCGAGTTAATTTTTCATCAGTGTCCCAGTTGGCAGGAACATCTGTTTCTCCAGTTTCTTCGCTTTCTTCTAAGTCTGAATTCCACTCAGGTCGTCTTCTGTGCTCTTGATGATCATTTCTTTTGGTATGTCTTCCCATGATGTTTGAACCCAGGCTGCCACAAGAGATAGGCCACAAGATATAGAGGATTTTTTTTCCTTCACCCTCACATACAGTGCAGGGCTGCAGCCTGCAAAAGGCGCAATGCGAACTCGCAATTCATCTGTGCCCTCATTGGACTGGCCACCACTGTCACCCCAGTCCTCGTTTATAATGCGCACCCAAACTTTGATTTCTTTTTCTGGTAGGAAACATGTGCATTATACTTTAATAAATATGGTATTATTCCTCTCTTCCTCTCTCTCTCTCTCTCTCTCTCTCTCTCCATTTTCTCTTCTTTTTCTTTTAGACACTGTGGCTTGCAGTATTGTAACTGAAAAGGGATCATGCATCACTTTACCTTCTTTCAGCACAAGTAGTCCTTGTCCAAAGCAATAATTTCCAAAATAATTGCCATCATGGCCCCCTTTCTGCTCTAACTGCACTTCTCTGTTGTTTGTGGCAAGCTTTCTACTAGGACCAATCCTCCTGGCCATTTTCTCTATTATCTTTGGGTATTATTACCATACTATCTTTCATTTTTAGATATTCCACAAATGAGTGTGATTATTCTATATTTATTCTTCTTCCTCTGACTCATTTCACTCAGCATAATACTCTCCATATCTATTGAGGTATAAAAAAATTTCATGACTTTTCTTAACAAGTGTATAGTATTCCATTGTGTACATGTACCATGATTCCTTTATTCACTCATCTGTTCTCAGGCACTTGGGTTGTTTCCAGATTCTGGCTATTATAAATAGTGGTACAATAAACAAAAGAGTGCAGGGTTTTTGTTGTTGTTGCTGTTGTTTTTGCAGTGTGCTTTTGGGTTTTGAGGGTATATTTTCAGAAGTATTGCTAGATTATAAAGGAGCTTAATTTCTAGGTTTTTAAATACTGTCCATACTGTTTTCCAAAGAGTCTGAGCTATTCTATATTCCCATCAGCAGTAAATTAGAGCAGCGTTTTTCAACCACTGTGCCGCGGCACTGTGCTGTGAGATATTGTCTGGTATGCTATGAGGAAAATTCCAATTTCATCCGTAACATGTGGCTATGGCTCACAAATAGACCAATGATTCTAATGATTCTATATGAATATAAATGTCCCCAGTGTCACTGTTTCACTGACAGGAGACCTCACAGTAGATGCCAATGCGCAGAAGTGCTCCGATGGATCTGGACTCTGGAGGACTATTGTGGACTAAGCACAGAAGAGCACTGAGTGATGGATGTGGAGGAAATATGAGCAGAAGACTGCTGTGTATGATGGATAGTGGCTATCTGGAGGAGACAAGCACAGTAAGTACTGAGTGACAGTGAGATAGCAGCAGATATTGCAGTGATGAACATGTTTTTGAAAAGGGAAGAACTGGTCTCTGAATGAAATTTGGATCCAGATGAAAGCCCAAGTATGAGTGAGGATCAAAAGAAAGCAAAGATGGGGGGAGGGGCAGAGAGGTAGCATGGAGGTAAGGAATTTGCCTTGCATGTGGAAGGATGGTAGTTCAAAGCCCAGCATCCCATATGGTCCCTGAGCCTGCCAAGAGCGATGTCTGAGCGTAGAGCCAGGAGTAACCCCTGAGTGCTCCCGATGTGACCCAAAAAACAAAAATAAATAAATAAATAAAAATAAAAAAGACAGATGAAAGAGAAAGAAAAAAAGAAAGAAAGAAAGAAAGAAAGAAAGAAAGAAAGAAAGAAAGAAAGAAAGAAAGAAAGAAAGAAAGA